>CM039679.1:188086353-188181043 GCA_022537955.1 Schmidtea mediterranea | reverse complement strand
AAGAGAGAGATGCTTGTACTTTCCAGTGATTTCCTATACGTATCTGTCCATTTTTGGTAGCTAGCTCATTTTAATTTCATCTACCCCTTTCTTTCCACCCTTCGCTTACTTCGACGTTTTGCCTTAACACTCGGGTTTTCAATTTTCTACTTTTTTCGTTGTCTTTTTCATGTCATCACGTTTTCTTTTTTAGAGCTTATTAAGTAATTGCGATTGGCATTACTGATTTGTTCACATTTTTTCTTGGTTTGTGTTTCGCTATTTCATATTCTTATCATGCTCTTCTTGTTCACTACTTTCCTACTCCATTTGAGGGAAAAACTTTCTACTGTCCATTGAATTCTTCGATTTTACATTCCATATTGGTATCTGAAAACTCGGTTGTCTCGCACTTCATTTTGATAGAAAGTTTGATATTTACACTTCGTTGAAACGGTTCTCGCCGACTCTACTTCTATGGTTGTTAGTTCATCTGACTAATTCATGATTTTTGTTATTTTTATTATCGTTTTGATTTTCTATTTTTTCTTGATTTTATCTTTTTTAATGAGTTTTTTATAGCATTTTTTCTGGTTTTTATATATTCTGATTATATATATTATGATTATATATTTTCGTTTTCGTTTTTCTCGCAATTCTTGTGTGGTAGGCCATTTCTCATCCAACATATGATAGTTAGTTTACTCTCTATGAGATCCCTCTACTTTCTTTTCTAGCATAGTAGCTATTTTCATGGCCTTGAGCTTTTCGACATCCTTTCAAGTTTCTCACTTTTTCGTTCAAGTGCCTCTTCCTATTTTCCCATTGTGCGATTTTGCTTTTTTCTTCATTTCTTCATTTGGTTTCTTTTCTCAAATGTCCTTATATCTAATACACATCTCTGTTCATCATGTTCTGAAGCGACGACTGCTCTATTACTGCACAGTTGATTTTGTTCTTATATCTTGAATAGTTTTCTAGAGTTCTTGCGCCACTGTTATCTCGTGTTTCCCTCGAATTGCTGAAGAATCGATTTTGAAATCCTCTTCTCTCTATTCAGTTATCTTTTAATGCTTTTGCCGATCTCGTTGATAATGCATTCATCTGGTCTTGTTCCACATTTTTCCAAAACATCCAGAGTTGTCCCACTTTTTGCGGCAATTCCTTCAACTCTCTTGCGGTTTTCCTGGTATTTTCTCCTTCCAGGTTCTTGCTTGTTTCCTTCACCCTTCTATGCTCTTCCACTTTGTCCCGTTACTTTGGATCATTGATTATTTGTTCGATTTAGCCTTCTTTTTGTGTTTACTAGTTCTTCTTTCACTCTTTTGTACGTCTTTCTTCCACTTGCTCCACTTGGGTTTCGAGTTTCCTCTCTCTTCTTATTTGCTTGTTTCTCTCAGTATTCGTTAGTATAGCAGTTCCGCTAATTGCCAGTGGGTTTTTCATGTTCCAATTCGTCTATCTTTTGATAAAGAGAGAGATCTTTACTCATATACTTCGTTTTCTAACTGACGTTGCTATTGGTTTTGGCACATTTGACATTACTTATTATACTATTCCTTTCTTGAGCTTATTGACTCTTTTTTTTGTTAACTGGTTTCCTTGTTCGTTCTTTTCTTTTGGTTTCTTTTGTCCCACTTCGGCTTGTCATTTATAGTTTTTTCGTTTCGCTTTTTGTACTGTTGACGTTTGTTGCAAAATGTATTTTCTTTGCTGCTCCGAATCGTTTTCGTTTTACTTTCCATCGTTTCTTTCATTCCGCATGTCCTTTCTCGTATACTTTTTTTGCAATTCTAATTGTTTTGATGGTTTTTATATGTTTCTTGTTCGTTCTCTCAACTGTTTCATATCATTTATTGTTTTCATCTCTGTTTTCCATTCGATTTATTTATTTATTTATTTATTTTTTGGTGGTATCTGTTTTTCATCAATTTGCCTACTATTTAGCTCATTGTTCATATAGTTTCATCACGCATTTACCAGTCGGAATATCACTCGCACATCAATTATATCTTGTTCGGTTTCTTTCTACAATCAGTTTAAATTTTTTCCTTTTGCAGTGTTCATCGTTTTTAATTTTACGCAATCAGATTTTATACTATTTATGGTCATAAACTTTTACATATATACTATATGTTTTATATCAATTCACATTCTCGGCGTATCAATCTGATATCCCCTGGTTCTCGATTTTCCACCGATCTTTTAACTAACAAACATGGTCTTTCACGTAAGTTCCACCTCATGGCTTCATCATTTTGGGAGCTTCGGTGGCTTTGTAACAAGTTCTTCTTTCCAACAATTTTTGTTTTACAATTCATTTTTACCATGTTGAACTTATTCTGTTCTCGTTTCGCTCGCAATCTTTTCCAATTGTTATTTTGCTCTACTTCTTCTATTACACATTGGACTTGACATGATCATTCTGAATTTGCCACGACTTTTCCTACTCTAATATTTACATGTTTTTGTTGTATTTGTTTTTTCACATTGTCATGTTTAAGTGTTCCAATTTTATCTCCTTCTTCACACCAATTTTCTCACCTTTGTTACTGGTTTTGACATCTTTGACCTGGTTTTCTCTTTTATAATTACATTTTGTCCTATATAGTCATTTGTGTTTTGATTCTCCTTTTCCTCGACCCGGTCGTTTGGGGCATTTATTCTCATGGTTAATATTTCTCTTATGGTGGTTGCTCAATCTCTTGAGTTTCTTTAGGGTTTCTATTTTAGTTATCTCATAGTCAGGACATCTCTTTGACCGGCTCTTTTAGTAGCAGTACGTAATAATCAGCATCAAAATCTTGGTTTAGTTTTATTGTGGTTGTTTCCTGGTTATTTTTGATAATTTCGTTGATTTCCGTCATGCTTTTGTTGAATTCATCTCTACCATACTTTTTCTTTGTATTTATCTACTTTTATCATTTATTCCTTTTTCGTATTTTTGATTTCTTTTACTTTTATATACGAATTTTAATATATTTGATTTTGAATTTCTTTCTACATTTTATACAGTTTAATCTTCTACACAAGTCATTTTCTTTACGCTAACTAGACGAGATACGGTTCTGTGTTTCTTTACATTGATTCCGAAATCTGTCATCTCTCTGATATCTACTTCTAACCCGCGTGCGTTCGCCATTCGTTCGTTCTTTGTCACTAATTCCTGTGTTTTTGGCGTTCTAATTATCTTTCTGTTGTTTCTTCAATGCATCGACAATATATAAATTTTCGTATTCTTAACAGCATCATTCGCTGTCAAGCATCGTTCGTTCGTAATCTGGAGTTTACTGTAACTCGTTAACAAATTTCTATGCGTTTCCGCATTCCGTGAACGTTTAGCGCCTTCCTGATGTTTTGATTCATTTATCCTTATTTTTATACTCATTATTCCTTTCTCGTTAATTTTAAAGACGTTAACAAATTTTGGAGGGTTTATTACTATACTATGCTTTATATACTTTTATACATATATTTACTTATATAATCATATTTCCTTTTTCTATATTGTTAAATTGGTGAGGATCAGGGGTGACTTCTGAAACACATCAAATACAACCGCTTTTTTTTTCTCAGTTCATTTTCCTGTTTGATCGTTCCATTTTTTGTTGATTCGTCTGTTTCACTTTTTGTCGTTGAGTTGCGAAGTTTCGTGATATATAGCATATTACTAACTACACACACATCCATATACACTATATATACCACTACAAATATATCCACATATAACATATATATATTATATATATAATATATTTGTTGTTTCGTTGTTTTCTACGATTGGTTTCTGTTACTTGCATTTATATATCAGCGTCGTTAACATACTGAAGTTTAGGTTATATTGTTTTTTTCGATGCATCTTTTTTTGAGTTGCAGAAATGATATTGTAATACTATTGTTTTTGGTGATATTTCTCTCATACATAGGTTTCATATTACGATCGTTATTCATCTAGTTCAATTATTGCTATGCATTTTGATTTATTGTTCTGACCGTTGTATTTTGGTTTATTCATTTGCTATATTTATTCGTATATTTCTTTTTTCTCTTATTGATTGTTACTCTGCTGTTGAGCTAGGTTAATCTCAAGTTGTTGGATTACTGTAAGGTCGTAATATTAATTTTTCAAATATTATTTCTATTTACGGTAAGGCATAAGTGCGTTTCCATTATTTGTCTTTGTTTCGTTTTTGTTGTTTCCTATTGTTTTTATTGTTGTTACATAACCCTTAGCTTTTTTCTTGTCATTTCTTTTTTTTTCGTTGGTTTCCTTCGTCGTTGTTTTGTGATTGTCATTGTCTTCATCGTTAGGCGTATTCTTCCTCGGTCTTCGCAAAAATTTCGTCCTCGACATTGATTTTTTTTATCAAAAATTTTTTATATGTTTTTAACATTCTATTTCCGGTTATAAAACTTGGTTCTTCAATTTTTTTAAACTACATATTTATTGATACTTAGTAATATTTACATTTAATGTCTAAAATAAAACCTAGTTTTTGTTTTGCTACTTTTATTTTATCCACTGTATACATCAAATTCTACATTTAAAATCGATACTACTTATTAATAGCTATACATATCTTTTGACTTTTTGTCTACACTTCGCTGTTTATCTATTTTATTCTCTTTTACTGTTATCTTCATCTCTCTACCATCTGTACATTAATAATATTCATGTTTATCTTGCTCCTCTTCATTTCGTTTTATTTTTACTTCTGCTAACATTACCTCTCTTTTAGTCTGAGTACTGTTTGTCATTAGTGTTTCATCTCTCTTGATTTGTTTTCTTTTCACTTGCTTCCAATTATAATTTTCATCTTGTTTATTACTTTTACAATCAATTCTTATACTATTTGTTCGTACATTGTCTTTTTCATCCTGGTATCGCGTTTTATATCTAGTTTTATGGTTGTTGTTTTTCTCTTCTTATTCGTATATTTGTTGCCTTTGTTGACCGTCTGGTGGTATCCTTATCTCTGACTGATACATTCTTCTCTTTACATACATGATTGCTCGTTCTTCCTTACTTCTCGGAGTTGATTTCCCATTTATGCTTCATATTTGGGCCAGCTGCTTTGCTAAATGCCCTATTCCTGCATTCATACATATAACTTTGCGCGATAGTGTTGATTTTTCGTGTATCGATTTCTTCATAAGTCGGACTTATGTTTTTCTATACATTCGCTTTTGGACCTTGTTGTGCATTTATTAAGTATTGATCGGCGTTTATCATAGTTTATTCCTTGTTTTGATTTTTCCTTCACTCCTTTTGTCTTTTCTGGTTTGGGTTTATTCTTCTGATTTCAGTAGTTTCGTTTCTTCGATTTTGGTATAATCTTCATTGGTGTTCGTTTCTTTTCGTTTTTCCTCGTTTCTTAGTGATTTGTAGTTTTCTTGAACATTGTAATTTCGATTGATTTCTTGTTTAAATAATTTCTATTTACATCACTTTCGTTGTCGGTTCATGTGACTTCATTATTCAATTCACAGTTTTCTTTCTTTGCCTTTTCTCGCTTTCAAATCCTTATTTGTTGGATTCTTTTGTACACTCTGGTTCTTTTTTGTAATTGCTCGCATCATAATGGATTCTTGTACATTTATTGTTTTGCCACATTTCGTTTATCTTCTTTTTAACTTCGGTCTATATTGGTCGTTAATTTATTATGTCAGCTTTTCAACAATTTCTTTCTTTCTTCTCACAACTTTCTCTTTTATACGTGCTTGGGAAATGTTCCATCTCAACTATAAACGTTTTTCTGCTTTAATGCTTCGGTGAATCTTTCACTGTTTCCAGTCTTGCTGATGTTTTAAATTGGATCAAATTTTATCTGTTGTTCTTGATATACTTGGTTAGTATTTATTCTGATTGTTTGATGATTTTCGTGGTGGTTGGTTATCGGGCAAATAGCTAACATTTTGCAGCATGCCTTTCTCATTTTGCATCTCGGTTAACTTGCTTTTCTGGCGTTTTTAAGTGTTGTTATATTTGGCCATGATTTTTCTTGTTTTGATATGCAGCTGGGAGGATGATTCTCTTGCAGACATTGGAAACTTACTTGGGACTTAATTTGTTGCGGTATGTCCTAATTTTTCCCACATCCAACATGCTATTTGGAACCATGATGTTTACCTCGATTGTGGCCTGGTCTTTGGTAGTACTCACAATATTTCTCAGAATTCTGTTTTTCATGTCTCTACGAATCTTGTCTTGCTTGCTTTATTTCATTGCTTGGCTTGGTTGTTTGTTGCTACTGGATATTGACTTGCTCTCTTATCGATACTGGATTGTGGCTTGTTTTGTTGTGATACGGGTTAATTATTTGTACTATTGGATACTGGTTATTGACTCGGTTCTATCGATACTGATTGTTGGTCTGGTTGTGTTGTTACTGAATTGTTGTCTGTTTGATTGATTTACACTGAATAGAAAAATATCACCTCCCCACTGTTTATTAACATTATGAATCGTACATAATGATTAATAACCATAGCATTTACTGTTTGTTCCTTGCGTATTATTTTTTATTCAACCAACGTTTTTTATTTTTATAATTGCGTTTCACCATCTTTTTTATCTAGATTTTCTTTACTCATTTGTCTTTTTATCGATATTAACTTATACTCGTTCCTCAGGATTCCCATATTGTCTGTTTCTCAGAATTATCTCGGTTATATTACTCGTACTTATGATAATTCGTATTCGCGGCTTAGTCACATTTTTTATTATATTCCCATAGTATTCTTACTCTTTGATTTTGATTTTGCGTCGTATTTTTTATCTAGTGGGTAGTACGATTATCTATATGTCGTAATAATATTTATTTTTAACAATTCCCTGAGACCACGCCGTTTCCAAGTTTCATTACCGCTATTTTATTTTAAATTCGTAATTAACGCTCGCATTCCCTTTTATTTTATCTTTATATAGTTTTATTTTTCCCCTTTCCTTCCTTATCTTTAACCATTTTACTTATTTTTCTTTTGTTTCAATCTCTTCTGGTTCTTAGTTTCGTCTTTTGTTTTAACCTTTCGTTTTCTTAGTCCATTTTCCTTATTTTCGTTATTTTCATCAAATCGTTGTCAATTACTTCGTTTTCCATTTTTCCTAATCTTTTATTTTCAATTGTCGTTAGGCTGTGTCGCTTATCATAAGATATATTCCTTTTCCGTGCACGGGTGTTTTCTCATATTTATTTTTTTGATTCCTTTATTTCCTTGATTGGTTCTCGTAATTCTTTTTCCTCATTCCCATTTGGCAATTTTCTACTATAGTCGTGGAGCATGTTTCTTTGTCAAATGTCTTTTCTAATTGCCAATTGAGATTATGCTCCGTCTCATTCTATGAGATCAGGTTTGTTAATAACTGTCTCCGAGATTGGAGACTGTGTTCCGTTAATACAACATCTCATGGGGTTCATGTTGGTTAATACATGTCTTATATGAAGAATCAGATTCCGTTAATAACTGGTCTCCGATGTTGAGATGTGTTACCGTAATACACTCAGGGGTTCATTTCCGTTAATAACATGTCCCATATTTGAGATCAGTTCGTTAAACTGTCTCGAGTTGAGACGTGTTCGTTAATACAATCTCATGGGGTTTCATGGTTCGTTAATACATGTCCCTTATTTGAGTCAGGTTCCGTAATACTGTCTCCGAGTTGAGATTGTGTTCCGTTTATTAACATCTCATGGGGTTCTGTTCCGTTAACGTCTTATATGAGATAGGTTCGGTTATACCTGTCTCCGAGTTGAGATGTGTTCGTATACACATCTGCATGGGTTCATGTCCGTTAATTATGTCCTATTCACTTTGGCCATTGTAAATTTAGCCTTCGTTTCTTAATCGATCGATGATCATGTTTTATTACTACCATTTTCTATGGTTTCGCGATCGATTTCGTTTTCGGAAATTTTTTTCATTCTTGATTCGAGCTCGTTAATTATTTTCTTTTTATTATTACTTTTCTTTTCCTCTATCTACTCCTTTGTTTATTTCTTACACGCGTGCTTCTCATTCTGCCTCTTCGAGAATTCTTCACCTACCCCCAAATTTGAAATACAAAACGGCTTCATTGGTCCACTACTGCAACGGTAAGGTGATCAGCCTTACAAGTAGTTTTTCAACTTGGCAAACCTATCCGGAAGGTCGTCCTATACTTCTCCTCTGGGTGATCGTTATCCCTCCGATTTGGCTTCAGACGTACTACCAGGAGGTAGCTCAAAAGTATTTTACCATTTTTTGAACTTATTCTGGATGATCGGGACACTTCATTTTTTAACTTTCTCCATTCATCACTTTTCTATTTTTACATATAAATATTCATATTTTATATATAGAGATATAGGCGCAGGAAGGGTCAACTGCTAGACATTTATTAATTCAACTTCATTTAATCATAATACTCGACTACTTTTCGTCAATGTTAGTTTTACAAAGTACACAAGTTTTCATTGTCTCAGCACATTGTCGACAGTACTGAAGTGACCACAGGGGAGCATAACCACTTATATTCTCACTTTATTTGACCAATACAACATTCGTTGTTGTATTCTACTCTTTATGAATCTCATCTTTAACCGCGCCTATTATTGTTTGACTTGTTGTTCTATCGCGTGATAATTGCTTATTTAGGTCGGCTTTATTACTATTTCTCTGTACCCTTGATATTTGGTTCTAAGTTCTCACTGGCTGTCTTTCACAACCTCCTCTTTTCAATATTTCCGATTTCAATTTTGATTTTTGATATTATTAATTATCCGTTATTATAACATTCAAATATGTTATTCCCCGTTCAATTTCTCAAACTTGTTATTAATTATGGTTAGTAATCTTATTTTACCCTTTTCGATATTAATTAATTAATTTATTTATTAATTTATTAATTTTTAGTCTATTACTAGTATTGCTTTTTTTAGCATCTGCATTGGTCAACCTCCTTCGACACATTTTTACCATTTGTGTTATTCTTTATCTTATTAGTTTCATTAAATGCTCTCCTTGATGTATATCTATTTTATTTTGTAATTTGTTTGTTCTCTACTATCACTGAATGTTAATTTACTCTACTGTTTATTCAAATTTGCCGATTATTTTCAAAGTCAATGTTGGTGCTTTCGCTATTTTCAAGCATCAGTTTTATTTACATTTGCCATTATTAGTTGTTATCCTATTTACTTTCACGATATTTATTATTTTGTATATAATTCAACGATTTTTATTCATTCCATTTTTATTTCGTTTGTCGATATTCCTGTTCCTTCTGATTCAATCTCATTATATAAATGTGTTGACATTCTTTATTTTCTATATGCGTTTGTTATGTTATTCACTGTTCTCGTTCCTCAATTATTCAATGTTATTTGTGTTTATTGTTTAAACACTTTGACTTTCGATATTTTGTCGCAATTCACCCCATTACCTTTCATTTTATTGTTTTTGTTTTTATAATCTTTATATTCCCTCATTGTCACTTTTATTGTTTGTATTTTATTTTATCATTTTATTTTGTACATTCACTATTTACTTTTGACTTTTATGCTGTTCGTTATATATTTTAACAATATCAGTTTGAATACCGAACATTATCATCCTTATTGTGTGTATCGGGTATCATTCGTTGTTTAGATTTATTTTTTTTTTTTTCACTATTTTCTGTTATTCCGACATTACAATTTATCCATGATGTTTCTAATTGTTTCTATGGCTTTGATCTTCCATTTGCTAGTTCCGCGTAATTTTCAATTTATTGACATTGTCTCTGCATTCATTCAACTGTTTTGCGCTCTTAAATTCTTTCTCTTTACTGTGTTTGATTTTATTCGCTCCAATTTTTATTTGTCCTTCATTGATGTTTTATTCCTTTTTACTCATATATAAGTCTTCATACTGCGATTAATTACTGTTTTTTGGTTGTAGTTTACAATTGTATGTCTTAAAGGACGTTAATTTTCTCATTCAACTGTTATTCGTTATCTCTGTATTTTTTCTTTGTATAATTAGTGGTTTTACCCCTTTTATTTTTCGATTTTTTGTTTTCTATTATCGCCATTTATCTATCGATGATATTATTCATTGTTTCGATATTTATTCATTTTGTATTTTTCGTTATTCAACTTTCGGGTTATGAAGTTATTCGTTGCATCTTATTTTTCACATATCATCATTGACTCTATTCATTCTCTTTCATTTCATTTTGATATTTCTATTTTTACTGTTGTTGTTGAAATTCATTTTTCTGTGATATTTTTCGCGGTCTTTCTATTCC
The DNA here is from genome assembly GCA_022537955.1 of Schmidtea mediterranea. Classification (NCBI taxonomy): domain Eukaryota; kingdom Metazoa; phylum Platyhelminthes; order Tricladida; family Dugesiidae; genus Schmidtea; species Schmidtea mediterranea. The sequence goes on along the minus strand of CM039679.1, from coordinate 188,170,797 downwards.
GTCATCAGTTTACTGCTAGTGACTATTTTCCTCTAGTTGTCGTTTTTATTGCTATTATCTTCAAGTCGGTTTAATTCGTATTGTTATGGTTGTCTTTTTATATATTTGTCTGTTATTTTAATTTTTGTTTAAACCCAATCATTCCACATTCTCACTTCCATATTTTACTTCATCAAACTCCATACCATTCAATCATCCTATTTATATACATTCATCATACCATGCTTCTACCTCATCATTCCTAATTTTCATCAATCATTCAGTTTACCTATTCATTTCTTTTATACTTATAAATATTTGCGTGCAATGTAATAATTCTATCATACAACAAAAGCTCAAAAATAATTTTTAGTACAGTTATTATTACCATTATTACTATCTCTATCATTATGATTATTAGCACATTATTACATCATTATATTATAATTATTATTATTATTGTTATTATTATTATTATTATTATTATTATTATTATTATATTATTATTATTATTATTACCATTATTATTATCACTATTATTACCATCATTACTACTATAATTATTATTATTACCATTATTATTTACTGTTATCATAACCATTATTATCATCACTATCATTACCATCATTATATTATAATTATTATTATTATTATTATTATTATTATTATTATTATTATTATTATTATTATTATTATTACTATTACCATTATTACAATTATTATTACTAACTACTATTATTATTATTATTATTATTATTATTATTATTATTATTATTATTATTATTATTATTATATTATTATTATTATTATATTATTATTATTATTGTTATTATTATTCAATTTTTAATTATCGATACTTTTACCACTTTGTTACTTTTATTAACATTATTATTCAATTTTTAAGAGTTGCCTGTAATACTATTATTGTAGCGTTTTGTTCAGTCGTCCCTATCGATTTTTAAAATGTCGTCCCGACACATTTATTATAATGATTTAACTTTTGGTATTTTGCCATTCTCGCAATTTTTTCCAGGTTCATGTTATCCTTATTTCGATCCTATCGGCATAGTTTTTACTCGACAATTGGCTGCGGGTTCATTGCTAAAACTCTCTGTTATTTTTAAACATCCTTGGGTTTGCATCTTTCCAATTGACATGGCTTTCAATCCCGGCTGAGCCCCCAAAAATCATGTTGGCGAATGGGGTTGGTTTTTTATTTATTTTTTCTAGGGTTTTTGTGTATCTACCCCCTAAACGCCAGCAAGATTATTATTCTATCCCTCCTATGTACCCATGGTGATTTCCATGTTGGTACTGTACATAGAGGTTGAAAATTCATGAGCAGGTGAGCTCCATTACTAGAACTACTCCTCATGATATTTTCACATTCGGGTTCTGGACTGCCGATGGAAGGTCTTATGTCTTTCTCTTTCTATATCCTGGTCCTTACTCGTCTATTCCTACAATTTACATACTTATTTATCATCTTTACCCATTATTTATAAAAATATCCTTCAAAAATTTGGGCAGCGTTCCTCCCTTATTTTTCGGCAAATTTCCTATTTCATTTATTCAATCACGGAATCGACTACATTTTCCCTAATTTACCTTTATCTTTCTCTACATTAAAATTTTGATCAACAATTCCTTAATTCCCGGTACGTTTCCCATGATTTTAAGTAATTACAACCCTCTGCGATCACTTCAATAAACGCTACTCTCTTCTGTCAGGTCATATCATTCAACTATTGGAAAAATACTTTCAAATTTACATTCCTAGCCTATCCTATCCTTTCCTATTTGATTTCTGATTTATTTTCTGACAAAGTTTTAAATTTTCCCTACAAACCTTATTCCGCTTAACTAAAGTCGCACTTCCCGAATTTTATTCCGACTCGTTCCGGCCACATATTTCAGAAGCCGCCCCGAGTATACAACGGCGCCCTGCGTAGCGGTCCTGTGCATTATCACCAGAACCGACTGCGGACTGCCGAGGGGTCCACGAGGCATGACCCACGAGCTCAACTAAGGGTTTTCACCCACTAGCCGGCCCGAGATCCGTCCCATGGACCATCTATTGAAATACTTATTATAAATAAGATTTTAGGGGGATTTGTCAGTGGCACCAAAAGATTCCACGACCATCCAGAATAAAATCAAAGTAACAAGACTTCGAAATATATATTTATACAAGAAAACAATACTTACAACCAGATTGGAAAAATTGACATGAATTGGCATACAAAATTTTGTCTGACTGAAAAAATGTCTAAAATTTGTAGTCTAGAATTCTGTAAGTCTAAATTTTTTGTCTAAAATTTTGTTAGAAATTATGAAAATGACTGCCGTATATATAGTGTTTTTGTGCCTGTGTGCGACCAATGGGCGATTTTTCGCCATTTTTTAGGGTTTTTAAATTATTTTTATTAATTTCAAATTATTTTATAATTTTTTATATATTTTCCTTATTTTTTGATATATTAATATTACAATGTTGAATTTTATTTTTATTATTATTTTTCCATAATATTATTTTTTAACCCCGATATTTTGTTTTCTGGTCGCCTCTTCTGCCTGTGTTTTTTCTAAACCTTATTTTGCAAGGTTTTGGCAGTTTATTTTATTTTTCGTATGTTTCTTTTTGCATCTGTAGGCATTTTTCCGAATTTTAATTAATTATTTGTTTTATTTAATTTTTGTTATATTTTTAATTTGTTTTAATTAATATGTTTTATTTTATTTTTGGTCTCTTCTTGCGGTGCGTGTTTATGTTACGGCAGCCATATTGACAATTTCCGAACGACATTAATTATTTTGTTTTAACTTATATAATTTTCACCTTTTTGTTTAAATTGGTTATGTAATTTTTGTTTTACTTTTGGCTCTGAGCCCAACAAAGGTCACGGAAAAGTAGGTCAAAGTCATTCAAAAGTAGGTCAAGGTCATTCAAAAGTAGGTCAAGGTCATTCAAAAGTAGGTCAAGGTCATTCGATGAATCATCAAATTTTTTCAATGTCATTCAAATTTTCTCAAGGTCATGGAATTTTTAAACATTTTTAAATTTTTAATTTACTACTTATTTTTATAAGTAGTATTTATTTGTAAATTATTTTATTATTATTATTATTATTATTAATAATATTTTTATTATTACTATTATTATTATTATTATTATTATTATTATTTTTAATAAATATTACTATTTTTATTATTATTTTTTATAAATATTATTATTTTTATTATTATTTTCTAAAATATTATTATTTTCAAGGTCATTCAAAAGTAGGTCAAGGTCACTCAAAAGTAGGTCAAGGTCATTCAAAAGTAGGTCAAGGTCATTGGATGAGTCATCAAAAGTTTTCAAGGTCATTCAAATTTTCTCAAGGTCACGGAATTTTTAAACATTTTAAAATTTTTAATTTACTACTTATTTTTATAAGTAGTATATATTTGTAAATTATTTTATTGGTGGGTTACAGGGTTTAGTTATTTGCTTATCCTCATGGTGACCCTGGTAACGCCATACAAAATGATACTGACCGCCACTTAGCACCCGTTGCTAGGCAACGTTGGTAATGTGTTCAAGTGGTGGATTGCCCGCAAAAATTGAGTATTATCGCTAGTACTGTAATTGCTCGGACAACCCTCGGGTTCACGAGCTGTCGATAGAAGACCTGTGCTCGCTTAGCTCTGTCCCTGTGGAAGTAAATTCACGATCGAATGTGGAGAGATGACTTAAAGTTGCGACGCGGGTACTCGTAATAATATCTGCGTGTAAGCACCTTTTAAGAAGTACTGTAACCGTAAGCACAACTATTTTATTTAAATAGACAGAAATGTGAATTATCCAAAGTTAATGAGACGGTTTTGATTGCTGAGCAGCTCGGCGTCGAGCACGTTCTTTGCGTCCCGGCCGACGATTTATTGGTTGAGTTGAGGACTGCTCTACTGGTTGAGGGTCCTTCTGCACCCTCTGGGTCGGGGCGAATATGAGCGGGTAGGTGACCGCTTCCCCCTCCCGACAAACAGCTAGGGCCACTTCTAATTCTCGTATCTGGGTGCGCAGGCTCTGACTGAGCTGTCGCTCTTCGGCCCAACCTTTCTGTGCTGCAGATATTCGGTGGTATAACATTTTGACTCCTTTCGGATCCGACCAAGTCGCTTTGATCTGTTGGACCTCTCTTGTCAGCTGGAGTATTTGATGGAGGAGATCCGCATTTGTGCCCCGCGCGCGATCTAATTCCGCTTGTAATATTTGGTTAGTGGCCATAACTATAATGGATAAGTTCGTTAAATTTAACGTTAATAATTTATACAAGTTATTTTTATCATTATCGCAAACATATCGATTGAAACGAATATTCTTAAACAAATGATCAAACGCAAAGAGAGCGTAAAGAACATTTCTATTTCACTAACAACAAAAATCAAACTAGTTCGTATTAATTGTTAGGGTCTCTGGAGTTCTAATTTTTTCGGAAAGGACTTCCTTCGGCTCTTTCTCGGAGGAACCACCGGGTATGGGCGCCGGGTATCTCGGACTGGGCGAGGTGGGTAGGCTTCTGCGATTCGCCCGGCGAGGATGTCATCTTCTACGTTGGCGAGATACATCCTCGCCTTGACCACCTGTAGGTCCACTTGTTCCTGCACCCGTTCCCATTGGGTGAGGAGTTCTCGCGCATTCATGTACGTCTCTGCTGCCGGGTATTGTTGTCCGGCGAGTCCGCAGGGGTCGCTGTTTAGGCCCAGTATCCTCCAGGTAGTGGGGTACGGCCACTGCTGTCGAATCTTGTTGAACACTTCTGGGGTTGGGTGTGAGTCCTTCCGGCATTGTTCGTCGGGCATTCGGGTGTTGGTCCATTCGATCGGCATATTCTGAAAACACACCAGAATCAGTTATTGGCGTATGGAGATGAAACAAACAATTCATTTGAATATTTCACTTAGATTGTATACTAAACTCACTATCGACCAGGTTGTTATTACCATTGGGTCTATCACCAGTTAAACTTATCGAATGCTAACTCTCCGTACCATTTTTCGTGGATTTAATGGGTTGTGCGTCCCTGAAGCTATGTAATCTACCACGTCTTCATCACGGCACTTCTATTTTTGTGGTTGCCCTAATTGCGAGGCGTTAGGAAATTCTACTGCTATATTAATGAGGGAGTCTGTACCTACAAATCTACCGGTATTAATGTTCGTCAAACCAGAGTTTGCCGCGCGTATGGTGGTGCTATTTATTTAGATTTCATTTAGAAATCACGGAATACCCAATATTGAATGACATTTATTATCAATTGATTCTAAATTTTAATAGAAGTAAGGCTTATCATTTATCGGAGTGGGTTCAATACTTATTAAATACATAATATCAGTTAAAATTGTTTACGTTCTACGAGTTGACGTTGCACGCGATAATTTACGATATAGATAGGTGATACAGGGACTTTAGCGTGTCTATATCCGTAGTGACGTTTATTGATTTGTATTTACCAGTCGAATGACATCGACAACACGGTCTTTGGTAAGGTTTACCTTAACTTGGGTTTCCGTTTCTACATCCGTTGTGTTTCGAATTGCACCACAATACTTAACTGGCCTTCGCCCTAGGTTATCTCACCAGCGTGGGCGTCTACATCCGTTATCTAATGCGAATGCGTTAGTAAATGACCTTCGCTCTGTTTATCCGGTACGTTTAATGTCGACGGAAATTTCTAATTCTCGGATGGTATTAGCTTACTAAGATTTGGACTTACAATTTCCGGTCGACTTGTTTACTAATTCGGATAACTTTGGTTCTTAATTAACTACTGTCTGATATTATGTCGTGGCATCTACTATGGTCGTGCGTGGCGATGAGGCAAATTTGGAATATGTCAGATACATCTGTTATTCATATTTAAATATTTTATTGCTTAATTTTAGGAAAAACCAGTGTCTTTGATTTCCTTATGGTATTCTGAAATTATTTGATCGTTTCGAAGAAGACTTATCTGTTGGATTCTCATCTTACGCCTATTAACGTTTCGCTTCGAATTCGCATTGGGCTTTTATTATATTGTTACATCATTTTTCGCCTACGAATTTAATGTGAATTGTGTTTGGAATTATATAAGTATTTGAGTGATGCAGGTTTTGTAAATTTAACGGGTGGGAGATATTATCATGATCAGGTTCTTAGCAAATTTTTTGATAATATTATACCACTAGCTTTCCCTTACGTCAACGATTCTTATGAATTTCGTGTTGATCGGTTTAGCTACATTAATCCCTTCTCAGCAATTTATTTATTTGGTTTACCTTTGAATGACGGGTCGATTTGTGACTTGTGTTATTCTATCCTTATACTTTTCATTAGTTCAGCTTCACTCAATAACTTATCCGTAGGTTGAGTTTTATTTCAAGTTAACAGATTTTTGTTAATTTTATTCAATGATTATTTTGCTGTTATTAAATTAACGTACATTAAGCGAATCAATGAATTGCTTAGTGTTTATCTATAGTTGTCTTACCTTTAGAAAATGAATTACCTTATGTTAATTCAGAGGATTAGTTTATTTTAACCCATGACTACTTTACTCAATGGTTTTCGATTAATTCACCGGTAATTTCAACTAATTTGTTTCAGCTACGTATTTAATTTACCTTTAGTGATGAGTTTTACTTAACTTGTTTCCCATTATGCATTGATTTACTTTAGTAATGCGTTTCACCTAATCTATCTCAAACATAAGTTTAATTTACTTTTAGCAATATAATTTATCAATTCAATTTACATTTAGGAATAAGATTTATTAGTTTAATTTACTTGTAGCCATAAGATTTATTCATTCAATTTACTGAAAAGAAAAACGCTTGATTGATTTAATTTACCTTTAGAAATAAGTTTTATTAATTTACTTTTGGAGAACTACTTTAATTTACTTTTAGAAAATGAGATTGATTAATTTGCCCTTAGAAATATGATCTAATAATTTAAACAATTTATTAATTTAATTTACCTTTAGGGATACGTTTATCTAATATAATTACACCTTTTAATTTACTGTTAACGATAAATTTTTGCTCATTTATTCCAAAATATTAGTTAATTTACTTCTAGCAACAAGTTTCACCTCATTTAACCCAAAATATGAATTTAATTTACGCTAGTAATAGGTTTTGTCTAATTGATATGGATTTAATTTACGTTTAGTAATAAGTTTAATGATTTCAAAACATTAACACGGAATCAGTTATATCAACGAATTTCAATTTAATCTATCCCCGTACCCTTTCCCTTTAATAGACCTTAGGCGCATTTTGCGTTTATATTATATTTACTGAGTGCCCACTGGACTACTCGATGTGATGATTTTGAGCCGTGTGTAATATAAATTTAGGTCGATTTTACAGAAATGAGAAACGAGGAAGGAGTCGGAGACTTCTCCCTTATTTCTCGCTTCAGCTATAGGGATAATATTGACGTTACGACCCCTGCGTTTCTCAACGCCGAGTCCTCACGGGTACATATCATTGGCGATTTTCCACGCACTTACATGCATCTGCACTGTGTAGATTTTATTTACTTGCGTTGTGTGTCGGCTGTGGACCGGAAAAATTTCGACATTTTAATTTATAAAACAAATATATATGCAAAACAATTTAGGTATATTAATAATATTTATTAATTATAAAAACAACATAATTACCCATTTCGAACCATTCCATAAAATTGAAAAAACATCAAAGCATAAAATAGAACATAAATGCCTCTCTCCCCACGTCGCCGCCAAGCAGAGCTCTACAGAGATGCTATGGACGTGACGTGGAAAGAGGGTTCCAACCAAAATATTTCTCACCTAAAAATTCTGATTTCCACAATAATTTCAAATTGAAAATATAGTTTGTGTCGAACAACGGTTTAGATTTTAAACAATTTTCAAAATAGTTCTAAAAATAGTTAAATTTCGAAACGGTTTTAACAATTTTCAGAAATGGTTTTGTTAAATGTAAAAATGGATCAGTATTTATACCTATTTTTCTCGCGTGTGAAATTTGATGCAGTAAAACAAAATTCGACCTTGTTATTTTCTAGCAAATTTTATTTTTTAATTTTTATATTTTTTGATTTATTTTTATAATTTTTTATTTAAAATTTTTATTGAATTATTACTAATTCAAATTTTTCAATTTAAATTTCATTTTAATGAACTTTTATTAATTTTTCTAATTTTGTCGAATTTGTTGTGTTTTCTTGTTATATTTGTATAGGTATCGTGCGAATCTTGGTGCATTTTGTTATTATTTTAATTTATTTTTATGTTTGTTAATTTATATTTAATTCTTTTATTTCTCAGATTTTATATGGTTTAATTGGTGTTTCAATAGGTTTATTTAAATTGCATGTTGTATTTGCGTGTGTGTTTCTGATCCATTTAAACATTCTTCAAGGCCGTTTACGTTCTGGCCCAACATTATTATTATTATTAATATTAATAATATTTTTATTATTACTATTATTATTATTATTATTATTTTTTATTATTATTATTACTTATAAATTTGTAAATTTTATTCTATTTTATTATTATTTTTTATAAATATTATTATTTTTATTATTATTATTATTATTATTATTATTATTATTAATATTATTATTTTTATTTTTATTATTATATTTTTTAAAATATTATTATTTTTCAAGGTCATTCAAAAGTAGGTCAAGGTCATTTAAAAGTAGGTCAAGGTTATTCAACATTTTTTCAAGGTCAAGGAATTTTTAATCATTTTTCAATTATAATATGTCTACTTACTTTTATAAGTAGTATATATTCTGTAAATCTTATTCTATTTTATTATTTTTATTATTATATAATGAAAACCAAGACATATACAACAAATTTATTATAAAGAGATAATTCTACTATAGTAGTATTGTCGAAGAGCTTTATTCAAAGCCCATTCCACATACTTCCGATATCGGGAAGCACAACAATGACATCTATCACCACAAGGGTATTCGGGTTCCATATCTTTTGACAAATTGTTTTGTTCGATATCCCATAGGAACTCATCTATTACAGTAAATATCCATATTGATGTATGATTGAATATCAAGTCTGGAATTATTGATGCTGGCTTATCCATGATTCCATGTATTTGGTGGGTTACAGGGTTTCAAATCTTGCTTATCCTCCTGGTGACCCTAGTAACGCCATACAAAATGATACTAACGGCCACTTGGCACCCGTTGCTAGGCAACGTTGGTAATGTGTTCAAGTGGTGGATTGCCCGCAAAAATTGAGTACCATGTGCTAGTACTGTAGTTGCTCGGACAATCCTCGGGTTCACGAGCTGTCGATAGAAGACCTGTGCTCGCTTTTGATTCTTAGGTCCCATTATTCTCCTATCTCCTTCAAATGTTAACCTATACTCTCATATCATTCATTGTTATGTCCATTCCCATAGTCCTTCTTATCGTTGTCCATGTCGAAGCTTATTCTTTGGCCTGTACACCCTTTGTTATGTTAAATACACCCACATTATATCTTTCACCCTTATCCCTATTATAACTACAATGTTTCCCATTATTATTACCAGCATTATTATTGTTGCTATTATATGTATTACCTTTATTAATTGTTGCTACCATTTCCTACATTATTATTTTTATTACTATAACTACCATTATATTTATTGTTATTACTACTATGATTATTACTACTATTATTATTATCATAATTATTATCATCATTACTACAAATACCATGATTATCACTATTATCATTATTATCATTATTATTATCATAATTATCATTATTATTATAATTAAAATTACTCTTATCATTATCGTTATTATTATTAAGATTTTGTAGGGATCCTTCCTTATTCCTCAGCGTCAAAATTTTTTATTGATATACAACATTATATTTTTTGGTTTTTGATAAAGTATTTTTGTAAATTCGAAAATTTTAGCAGCGTTCCGCCCTTATTTTACGGTTCATCCCTATTCTACCGTTTTCGACAAAGTATTTTCATTGACTCGGAAAATTTGAGCAGCATTCCGCCCTTATTTTACGCATTCCATTTTTACGTTACTATTTTTGTTAAGTATTTGAATTAGTTCGGAAAATTTGAGCAGCGTCCCGCCCATATTTTCCGCCTCAACTCAAATTAAATTATTTAATTTTTATTTAAAAATATTATTTTTCATGATTTTGGTCGTTCGGATTAATCTTTTTCCGATGGCTATTCATTTTAACTGTTGCAACGATTTCGCAATTTTCCCCGCTACCCATTCCCTCTTTTGTCCTTAAGATCTATTTATGTTCATATTATAGTTAATGAGTGCCCACTGGACTACTCGGTGTTAGAGATTTTGAGCCGATTGTTGTTAAAAATTTATGTCAATTTTACAGAAAACGGATGGTGAAGGAGCAGCCAATAAACTACTCATTTACCATCCAATTTCCCCTATGTACGGATAATATTGACGTTCCAACTCCTGCGTTCCGCACGCTGAGTCTTCACGGGTACATATCATTGGCGATTTTCCACGCTCTTACACAAATCTGTACTATGTAGATTTTGCTTTCTTGCGTTATGTGTTGGCTGTGGGCCGGAAAAGGAATAACAAATAATAATTTACCATAGCATTTGGAATAAAAGTTTCGATGCACTAAGGCTGTAGATATAAAATATTTATTCAGCATATTACAGCGGCTACATACATTTGAAATTCATTGTATCCATTCCATAAAATTTACTTCGAAAATCCCATAAATTTAATTCGATAAATCATTCTGAAAAATCATCCATAAATTCAATTGAAAAATTACCCATAAATTTGATTCAAAAAATCATCCATAAATTCAATTGAAAAATTACCCATAAATTTGATTCAAAAAAATCATCCATTAATTCGATCTGAAAAGTCATACATAAATTCAATTGAAAAATTACCCATCAATTCTCTTCGAAAAAATTAACTAATAATTGCACCAGTTGAGAGTGATCGTGTTCAGGCAAAACACTTACCCGTGTTAATTGCCTGAATGCACGGCTCTCAACCAGCCATACAACCAGTTATACAATTCTATAATGGAATTTTTCTCTGCAAAATAAGACTGAAAATTTGTGAAAACACATCGGTATTTATACCTATTTTTCTCGCATGTGAAATTTGATGCAGTAAAACAAAATTCGACCTTGTTATTTTCTAGTAAATTCTATTCGTTAATTTTATTATTTTTTGATTTATTTTTATAATTTTTTATTTAAGATTTTTATTGAATTATTACTAATTCAAATTTTCGATTTAAATTTCATTTTAATGAACTTTTATTAATTTTTTCAATTTCGTCGAATTTGTTGTGTTTTCTTGTTATATTTGTGTAGGTATCGTGCGAATCTTGGTGCATTTTGTTATTATTTTAATTTTATTTTTATGTTTTTGATTTTATATTTATTTATATTCTCTCAGATTTTAAAGTGTTTAATCGGTGTTGTATATTGTATTTTAAGTTATCTTGGTGCTGGGTTTTCGTGCTGTATTACTGATGTATTTAAACAATTCTCAAGGCTATTGGTGTGCTGGCCCAACATATTTCTGGATAATAGAATTGCAGACGTTCTTTAATAAATTTATAATAATCATCTAAAAAGCAAGTAATAATAATAATAGTAATAATAAATTACCATAATGTTTAATTTCATTCATAGCTTGAACTGCGCTAGGTATAACCATTTTAATGATAAAAATTGAAATAACAATTACTTTTATACTAATTTAGAGACACACACACACACAAATCTTTAGCTATAAACAATAAATATTAATTTATAATGTTTTGAAAATGATTAAAGAAATTTTAATAATATTATTAGTTTTTAATATGGTCAACTCAATTGTTGTAACCGTTCAAGGTAAAAATTCAACAAGATGTGTATGTCCTGATACCGCTGTATTGATGGATATTTTGTATATGATAGATAGGCCTAGATATTTGAAAACTCCAGTCAAAAGATTATCTGAAAGAATGAGTAATTTAGAATTCCGATTTGAACATACATATGAGACTTTAAAAAGAGCTAAAAACGAATTATATGATGATATTATATATCTAAATAAGACCATTGGTACTATCAAAAATGAATTAAGAAAATCAGTATTAGAATTGAAAGAAAATCGTAAACTTAATGAAAAAATGTTGAATCAAGTTCAATATAATATAAAATTTTATTCTAATAAAACATCTGATCAGTTTAATCGTATAATGAAATTACAACAACAACCGGTTAACAGTGGTGGCAACAAATTGAAAGAAGTTAACAGTGCCAACAAATCATCATTGCCATTTCCATTATATATTTTTACATATTTTCTTAGTATTACATGATTCTGATTGGTCGAATATAGTATAAATAAGCTTACACTTTCATATATTTTTATAAAATGTCAGAAACTAAATTTTTTATAACTTTGTTGAATGAGCTGGTCTCTAATAATAGAGAAGAAGATGAAATCATTAAAAACATGAAATTTATGGTAAACCGTACCGAGAAAATCGTTGAAGACATCCCATTCGATTATGAAAAAATTCTCAATTTACCACCATTGGAGAGAAAGAAGGCATTCCAATCAATATTTAGTTACATGTTCGATGAAAATAATAAATGGATGCGAATAATAGTAGGATTAATGTACATGAAACACATGATATTAAAATCTGGATCCGACTATGAAAATTATGTTTAAATTAATGTTTAAAAATGGGCATCCAGATAATTTGCAAACCGATTTAGGTATTATTATTATTATAATTATTATTATTATTATAGGCAAGTAATTTTACAATAGTAAAGTTAAGCAAATCCTGGATCGTCTCAAAATAAATCATTATTCTGTACATTCTCAATAAAAAGCCGCTCATGTTGAAAGATTTAACCGGACATTGAGGGATAGATTGAAGAAATATTTCGTGCATCAAGGTAATAAAATATGGATAAATGTATTACCGAAAATACTTGTTAGTTATAATAATTCATCACATCAAGGTCTGAATGGTTTGAGACCCGTAGATATCAGTTCAAAAACACGAGTACAGTCTAAAAAAGTTGCTATTACAAAACCAAAATATAAAGTTGGTGATCACGTTAGAATTAGTAAAATATCTGCTTCACCTTTCATCAAAAATTTCGATAGTAATTGGAGTGATGAGGTATTTCAAATTACTAAAATTAATACTAAACAGAGTCCTGTAATGTATGTTATTAAAGATAGTGATAACAATTTAATACAAGGGAAATTCTATGAACAGGAATTACAAGTTATTTCCAAACCTACAGTGTTCAGAATTCAGAAAATATTGAAAACTAAAATGGTGGGTAAGGATAAACAATACTATGTCAAATGGCATGGATATCATCAAAAGACCTAGTAAAATGAGTTTCTATACAATTTTACCGAGTAATAGTTGCCCACTAATCCATCCGGAAAATCAAGCAAGTAAATTTATGGTTGATCTTCAAAATCCCATTTATTTACATGGAAATTGGGAAGTTGCTTTGCAAGATTTTACATTTGTGTACAATACATTCCAATTTTAAAGTCATTGTAAAATCGGATTCAAGAAATGTGTACCCAAAACCTGTAGTGGTATTTTCTCAATCAATAATTTTGAACGATATTGACATATTCCGAATCAGATTTTAGATGAAAATTGTGGCATGTTTTTCAAAGATGGATTGAATGTTAGTTGTGATTATAGTCCATTTACAATAAAGTTTGAAAGTATTTAGGATGCCAAGCGAATGGGTTGTGATAAGCTTAACATTGTTGTTCCTGGTACTGAATACCTAAAACGTTTCAAAACATTTGATGAAAAAAGTGTAACAATCGAAAACATCAAAATATCACTATCATATATTAATGAAGTTGAAGAGACATTTACATTTACTAAAGATTTATATATTGAAACGCTTGAAGAATTACATAAATATATTTCATTCAATTGTTTACATATATTTAAAACTATTGAATTTGATAAAGATGGATTATGTAAATTCAGTCTGAATAATAACATTTGTGAAATTACATTTGATAAAAATTTGGCTAATACATTGGGATTAGATAAGCAAACATATAGGGCAAGTGCTTTTGGTGTACGCAAATCAAAAATAATAAAACTTCATAGACAAATGTTCATATATACTAACATCATCGATCCTATAATTGTTGGTGATTCTTTGGTTCCTCTATTGAAATCTGTTTGGGTTGATAAACATGACCAGGATGAAGTTGTCAATATAAATATCGATAATCCCATGTACTTACCGGTATCAACATCATGTATAAACAATATAGAAATAAATATTCGTGATGATAGCGGTAAATTTATTGAATTTAGTAAAGATACAAAAACTCATTTGACATTACATTTTCGTAAATTAGATGGCCAATAACGATATTATTAGTATGTATAGTGGTAGCCAAAGTGGTGGTGAATTACCGTATTTTATTGGTAAACAGTATGGATCAGGATGGTTGAGAACAATTGGTAGATTTGCACTTTCTATTCTTAAACGCCTTGGTAGTTTTGGTATGAAAACTGCTAAAGATGTGATAATGAATGAGCAGAAAATATTGCCATCTCTGAAATCAAATGCATTATCCGAGTTAGGGAAAGTTCTACCTAGTGTTGCAGGTATGTTTCAAAAACAAGAACCTGCACCAACACCGATTCCAAAACGTAAAAGACATCATAAACATATAAACAAACGAATGAAAGGACATGGAACTATATTTCAAAAATGATTTGTGGTAAATCTGAAATAAATAATTTCTTGTTTCATACACTTTTTAAAGATGCAGTTCTCGGATTTATTAATATCAAGATTGAGGGTGGAAACAGTACATATATTCACAAAGCTCTAATAGAAACTATTATAAATTACAATAGTGATACTAAAAATACATGTTTAACTCCCATGGGTTATGGTAGTGATGATGATAGGAAAAAGTGGATTAAAGGTTCGAAATTATTTACCATGTGCTCATCATTACAACTCGATTTTTTGGATCAACCGAAATATTTACTCACAGGTGTTAATGTATACATTAGATTGAAAAGATCTGATTCGGCATTATCACTAACAAGTGCTACCACAGCACCAATTCTTCAATTAGTTGATGCAAAATTATTGGTAAGAAGAGTTCGTGTTGAGCCTTCTGTATTAGCCGGTCATCAATTGGGGCTTAATTCTAAGCATGCAATATATCCATTGAAAACAAAGGAAATTGTTCAATTTGCAATTGCTAAAGGTTCAGCTTCTTTCTCTAAGGAACAAATATTTGGAGATAGAAGAATGCCCAACTTTATATTGGTAACATTTCAAAGTGAATCTCAATATAATGGATCATACTTAACATCGAGCTCAATTTTCAAAAACTTTGGTGTAACATCGCTAACTTTATCGAAAAATAGTGATTATAGAGAAACATATACTCAAGATTTCGAAAATGATAATTATTGTGCTACATATATGCAGAGTATAGTTAGAAATATGGGTTATTTGGATAAAAACCTTAATTGTGGTATAACTCTTGATGATTTTAAAAACAAATATCCATTCTTTACATTTGTTTTGGCACCCGATTTTGATTTAAATCAGAGTCAATTACCTCAAAATGGAAATTTACGATTAGATATAAAGTTTGCTAAAGCTACAACTGAACCGGTACATGTTGTAATATATGGAGTATTTGAAAATGAGGTTCAAATAACTGCAAACAGAACAGTGTTGGTTTGAACGAACATTGTTGGTTTGAAAATGTTGGTATAAATGTATAGATAATTTATGATAATTTGTCATGGAGTAAGTTTTTAAATGTATTATAAATCTTATTGATGTAGTTCTGTTCAGGTCTATCGAATTGGAAAACAAATACTAGGACATGAATTTTTAGGGGTTTTTCCTCTTGATAAAATTCCATATTTACGTAACAATCAAGCCATTATCGTCAATACTCAATCATCTCATCTCGGTGGAGAACATTGGTTAGCAATATATATGAAACCTAGCAAGATATTTGTATTTGATCCTATGGGTTTCTATTATCCGGCTTTAATGGTTTCGTATTAATGTTTATTGTTATGTTTTAACTATTAATATTTTTATTTATTATTATTTTTATTAATATTATTATTATTATTAATATTATTATTATAATTATTATTATTATTTTTATAAATATTATTATTATTATAATAATTATTTTTATTATTATTATTATAATTATTATTATTAATATTATTTTTATTAATATTATTTTTATTATTATTATTATAATTATTATTATTAATATTATTTTTATTAATATTATTTTTATTATTATTATTATAAATATTATTATGTGTTTAATTAAAGATAAGCTAATGCATCATCACAAAGACTATGCATGATAAGTGCGTGATCACAAAGACAGTGCATTATAAGTGCGTGATCATCACATGATAAGTGCATGCATACACAAATTGAATAAAGAAAACACATGCAAACTCAATGTATGTATGTGATTTACAAAGAAAACACATACAAACAAAAGTATGTATGTGATTTACAAAGAACGCATACAGTCACAGTGTAGACTGCATGTGTTTTACAAAGAAAACATGTCTAAAAATCTCTCACCTATATGTGTGTATTGCTTAAATGTGATTGGCTAAATCCTGAAAATATTATTCTCTTTATAAACATTGACAAATTCTAAATTTGTCACAATTATTTCAAACTTTTACTCGCGGGATTTCAAAAAATATAATCAAAATGGAGAACTCAAGAATTTTACGCCAATTGTTGGTCGATGAAAATGGTAAGGATTTTTAATTTTTTTTTAAATTTTATTATTCTATTTTTCTAGATTGGTTTAATATAACAGAACTTCAAAATCAAATTGACGGTGTCAACGAATTTGAAAATGGTAATTTAAAATTTTATTATTATTATTTATTGTAATATAATTTTAGAGAATGTTCAAGAAATTATTTTAACCGACGATACAATTATTAGTATTAGTGATAGTGAAGATGATATCAATCATGGTAAATTTTTTATTTTATTTTATTATTTTTAAAACCATTTTAGTAGATTTGAATGAACCAATTAATGCTGATGCCCCCGTTTCTGGGGAAGATATGGATACCCACAATTATGCCTCCGTTTCTGGGGATGCCCCCGTTTCTGGGGAAGACCACAATTATGGCACCGTTTCTATGGATGCTGACGTTTCTGGGGGAGACGAGATTTCATATAAAAAATGTAGGATTTTTATTATTTTTAAATATTTTTAATATATTTTAAATATTTTAATGAACATTATTATTTTTTAAATATTTTAAGGAGCATTATTATTTTTAAATTTATCATTATTTTATAAGAGTATTTTAATGAGTATAAGTTAATAATATGTAAAGTATTATAATACTTTAAATATTATTAATTTATAATAGAAATATATGATTTGAAATAGAAATATATGATTTGAAATATGCTTAATATTATTTGATTTGTAATCAGAATATCAATTTATAATAGAAATATATTATTTGAAATAGAAATATATTATTTGAAATAGAAATATATGATTTGAAATATGATTAATATTATTTGATTTGTAATCAGAATATGTGATTTATAATAGAAATATATTATTTGAAATAGAAATATATGATTTGAAATACGAATATATGATTTGAAATAGAAATATATTATTTGAAATATGATTAGTATTATTTGATTTGTAATCAGAATATGTGATTTATAATAGAAATATATGATTTGAAATACGAATATTAATTTTTATAAATATTTACATAATTATCATCATTTATATATTATTATTTGATTCATATATGATTTAAATAATAATAAACATTTGATAATAATTACATATTTATCAGGTCGTTTGTATAAAAACTATTGCCAATCTGGAATTGGTCATAACTCGAAATGTCATACGACTATGGAAAGTTACTATGGTCATAGATTCTATGGCATCGACTTTTTTATTTGCCCTAAATGCGATACAGCCCAAGACATTAAATATCTAGAGTTTTATAAGAAACACTCTAGCCATTTAAATCAATTTAAAATTAATAAAAAGGCATTATTTCAAATGATTAATGCGAAAAATGTTAGTAATAATAACACCAACAATACAAAGATTACTAAAAACAATAATACAACTGTTACTAAAAAATCAAAAAGACCTGCTGATAAAATCGTGCCGTGTATCCCTGCTAAAATTAAAAAAATAGAAATCATCATTAGTGATGACGAAACTGAATATAATCAAATAGGGGGTTCTGTAAATATTGAAATAAACGATGAACCTGAAATAGAGGTTGACTTAAGAGGTTCCCGTAAAAATATTCGATTTGATTTAGAAAATCAAAATCTTGTTCAAATCGCCCTAACTGATAAACTTGTAAATAAATTACAAATCGAAATAAAGAAAATGGGATCTGTAAAAGTTCAGTTTACAGCTCTCATTCAATTTGAAAAAGATGGGGAAATAAAAGATAATTTCTTTTCGAATAGCGCGTGTGTCTTTTCCGATAGTTTTCTTGCTGATGGTGTGAGTCGGTTAAATGAGAAAATCGAAAAATCCACATATTTAGGAAGTGGGTGGCGCGTAGTTAAGATTCGCGAAATCGATTTTATTTAAACCACGTATTATCCTGTAAGTCGATTAGCCGGGCATAGTTTTATCCCTACGCCTGAATCTCTAGTAGGTAAAAAGGCTATTGTAAACGTTAAAAACACAGATCATTCGTGTTTTATATATAGTGTCTTATCGATTTTAAAGCGTGATATAGTTTTAAAGAATAGGGAGCGTGTTTCTTCTTACACTACTTTTATGGATGAATTGAATTATGATTCAATTACAGATTGTCCAATGAGACTCTGTAACATACCCAAATTTGAGAGAAATAATAGCGATTTAAATTTGGCGATCAATGTCTTTGAATATAACAACACGCCTTCTAAACAATTGAATGACATTGATTATGTACCTCATCATCCTCACCTTGTCTTAATTCATCGAACAAAGGTTATCGGTGGTAACCCGATTAATCTTTTATTATTACAAGACGGTGATAATTTTCATTATACCGCAATTTTTAATTTAAATAGACTGTTGAATTGTCATTCGAGTAGTGAATGTAACACCAGAATTCGCGTAAAATGGTGTCCCCATTGTTTAAACGGTTTTTTTATGATAAAACCTTTAAGGCACATGTTGATTTGTACGCTAAAATCAAATAGGAACAACCCTATACACGCTCCCTGAAAATAAAAACTTAATATTTAAAAATTATTCTAAAATGATTACCCCACCATTCGTAATTTATGCGGATTTTGAGGCTGTTTTGCCTAAAGATGTAAAACATCATCAAATACACATGCCGATATCAGCAGGCTTATTATTAATAAATAATTTAACAAATACTACACAATATTTCAGTTTTATAGGCTTGGAATGTGTATTGGAATTTTTAAAGAAGGTAGAGGAAATTGCTGTCACAATTGTCCTACCATATTATGAAAATCATGGTAAAAAACCTATGAATAATCTTACTTCTAATGAGGAACAGCAGTTCTTCGCATGTAGAACTTGCTATCTTTGTAAAAAACTTATTAGAAATAAGGTTAAGGACCATGATCATTTTACAGGTCAGTATCTTGGTGCTGCCTGTCGTAACTGTAATATAAATAGGAAAATAAGCAAACAGTTACCTATCGTCTTTCATAATTTGAGAGGATATGACCTTCATCATATTTTAAAGTATGGATTGAATGAATTTCCGTCTTGGAAATTAAATATCATTCCTACAACAACTGAGAAATTCATATCTTTGATTGTAAATATTAAGAAATTAGCTGTTAGATTTATAGATAGTATGCAATTTGTAAATTTCTCTTTAGCCAAGGCTGTAAAAACTCTTACTGATCTACCTCTAACTTGTTCTGCTTTTGATGGTCTTATTGTTAAGGCAAAGGGTATCTTTCCTTATGATTTTGCAGTATCACTAGAGGTCCTTGAATCGACTTATGAACTACCTCCAAAACGGGATTCTGTATCTGATGATGAATATGCTACCGCCCAACTAATTTGGACACAGCAAAATTGCACTACAATGTTAGACTATATGTTAACTTACCTAAAATTAGACGTATTCCTCCTTGCAGACTATTTTCAGCAATTTCGCGCAAAGGCTATTGCTTACAATGGTTTAGAACCTCTGAATTTTTATGGAATTCCTGGAATGTCATGGGCGTCCGCTCTCATGACATTAAAGGAACCTATAGAACTTTTGCAGGACATGGAAATGTTTAATTTCTATGAGGGTGGAATACGGGGTGGGTTAACATTTGTTAACAAACATCATGTTGCAAGTTCTGAAGATACAGAACTCTTGTATATCGACATTAATAATTTATATGGTTGGGCACTTAGCCAAAACCTTCCGTATGGTGATTTTGTTTGGGTGCATGATAATCTGAATGATGTGCTGAGTGAATGTGTGAATGCGAATATTGAATTCCTTCCGTATGGTTATACAATGGAAGTTGACATCAATATCCCTGAGCGTGTGCATCAGTATTTGAATGACTTTCCGCTTGCTCCTGAAAAAATTTGCCCGCCCAATTCAAAAGTTGAGAAGTTAATACTCACGCATTACAGTAAGAAGAACCATGTTCTTCATTGGAGACTTCTCAAGCTGTATATAGAATTGGGTGCAGAAGTTGAGTGTATTCATAGGGCAATTAAATTTAAACAATCACCTATTTTTAAAGAATATATACAAAGAAATACAGATTTACGCTCAAACACAAAGTGCGAGCTTTATAGAGATTTGTATAAATTATTTAATAATAGCCTATATGGGAAGTCCCGTTGAGAATTTGAAAAAACGGATGAATTTGAGGCTATGCAATTCAGCTGAAAAGATGATTGTATATGCCTCAAAACCGACTTTCAAAAAGTCCATTAAAATAGTGGATGATTTGATTGCTGCTCATCTGAACAAAGATTCTATATGTTTAGACAGGCCTAGCTACATTGGCCAATCAGTACTAGACCTGTCTAAGCTGCGGATGTACCAATTACAATTTAATGAATTGGCAAAATATCGATCAGAATTCAACTGTGATATAAATATCGTTGCCGGCGACACTGATTCGTTTTTTCTTGAGGTTAAGCACTGTAAGCTTGACATTCTTTTGCCGGCAATGATAAGAGACAACCTTTTAGATACCTCAAATTACGACCCGGCACATCCATTATACTCGAGGAAATTAGATTCTGTGATATGAAAATTTAAAGATGAAAGCAAAGGTCTCGGGTATAAGAATTGGGTTTTCTTAAGACCCAAGTGCTATAGTTTATTAGGTAAATCTGATACAATGAGGGCTAAGGGGGTGAAGTTGTTGGGGACTGACATCAAACATCAGTCTTATTTGGATTGCTACAATAAAAAACGTAGTTTTCACAGTACCTCAAAGTAGGATAGGGACGCGGAACCATCAGCTGTACACATTTAAAAACAGTAAAATCGCTTTGACTAATAACGATGATAAGCGATTGTGGGTGGGGAAAAATACCAGTATCGCATTTGGGCATTATTTTGGGGTTGATGCAATAGATAGTGACCAAGTTAATTTCTTGGATGAGCCGCTTTTCGGTGGTTCGAGCCCCAGTTTTGATGACTCTACCGAAATCAGCGATAATGGACAGCTTTTCGGTGGTTTGAGCCCTAGTTTTGATGACTCTATCGAAATCAGTGATAATGGACAGCTTTTCGATGGTTTTAACGAAGATAACATTGATATTGATGATGTGTATTTATCAGAATAATAAATGTTTTTAAAAAACTGATTTTCTTAATTTGGAATCTTATTTATCTAGAAAACTTGTAATAGTTTTCATTTTTATTATGAAATTAGATATAATTTTTAAAAATTTTAATTTTTTATAATTACATTTTTATTATTTCATGCAAAAGCCGCAGCGTGACAAAACGCGAAATATTACTTTATAGATGTTTTAAATGTAATAACACTATATATTTTAATGTATTTATAATTATTTCTTTGTTTTTTATGAAGTTGTTTTTGTAAAGTTGTTTTTGTTTTTATGTAGTTGTTTTTATATATTTGTTTATTATATTATTATATTATTAATAATAATATTAATAATAAAAGTTTTTATAAGTATTATTAATAATAATAATAATTAAAGTTTTTATAAGTATATTAATAATAATTAAAGTTTTTATAAGTATTAATAATTTTTATAAGTAATAAGTATATTAATAATAATAATTAAAGTTCTATAAGTATTAATAATTTTTATAAGTAATAAGTATATTAATAATAATAATATTATAAAAAGTTTTAAAAGTATTAATAATAATAATTAAAGTTTTTATAAGTAATAAGTATATTAATAATAATATTATAAAAAGTTTTAAAAGTATTAATAATAATAATTAAAGTTTTTATAAGTAATAAGTATATTAATAATAATAATAATAAATAATACTATTAATATTAATAATAATAATAATAATAAAATATTTATAAGTATTTATAAGTATTAATATTAATAAATGTTTTTAAAAGTATTAATAATAATAATTAAAGTTTTTATAAGTAATAAGTATATTAATAATAATAATAATAATTAAAGTTTTTATAAGTATTAATAGAATAATAAAAAGAAATAATATTAATAATAATAAAAATAATATTAATAATAATAAAAATAATAATAAAAATAATAATAAAAATAATAATATTAATAATTATAATAGTAATAATAATAATAATAATAATAATAATAATAATAATAATAATAATAGTAATAATAATAATAATAATAAAATAATTTACAAATATATACTACTTATAAAAATAAGTAGTAAATTAAAAATTTTAAAATGTTTAAAAATTTCATGACCTTGAGAAATTTTGAATGACCTTGACCTACTTTTGAATGACCTTGAAAATAATAATATTTTAAAAAATAATAATAAAAATAATAATATTTATAAAAATAATAATAAAAATAATAATATTTATAAAAAATAATAATAAAATAGAATAAAATTTACAAATTTATAAGTAATAATAATAATAAAAAATAATAATAATAATAATAATAGTAATAATAAAAATATTATTAATATTAATAATAATAATAAAATAATTTACAAATATATACTACTTATAAAAATAAGTAGTAAATTAAAAATTTAAAAATGTTTAAAAATTCCATGACCTTGAGAAAATTTGAATGACCTTGAAAAAATTTGATGACTCATCCAGTGAACTTGACCTACTTTTGAATGACCTTGACCTACTTTTCCGTGACCTTGAAAAATTTGACGAGTCGTCCAATGACCTTGAATGAGTCATGGTCTTTGTTTAAATGACCTTGAATGAGTCATTGTCTTTGTTCTAAAAAAATTTGTACTTTTAAACTTAGCGCAAAAAATTTTTTTTGCCGGGGGGGGGTATGTGAGCTAGATGGCCTCTGAGCTAGAGGGCCGGTATCCCACTACTCCTGCGCACCCAAATACGAGGACTAGAAGTAGCCCTAGCAGTTTGTCGGGAGGGGGAAGCGGTCACCTACCCGCTCGTATTCGCCCCGTCCCAGATGGTGCAAAAGAATCCTCAACCAGTAGATCAGTCCACAACTCAACCAATAAATCGTCGGCCGGGACGCAAAGAACGTGTCATTGTCTTTGTTCTAAAAAAATTTGTACTTTTAAACTTAGCGCAAAAAAAAATTTTTTGCCGGGGGGGGGTATTGAGCTAGATGGCCTCTGAGCTAGAGGGCCGGTATCCCACTACTCGCAGGCTCTGATTGAGCTGTCGCTCTTCCGCCCAACCTTTCTGTGCTGCAGATAGTCGGTGATATAACGTTTTGACTCTTTTCGGGTCCGACCATGTCGCTTTGATCTGTTGGACCTCTTTTGTCATCTGGAGTATTTGGTGAAGGAGGTCCGTATTTGTGTTCCTTATACGGTCTAGTTCCGCTTGCAAAATTTGACTGGTGGCCATAACTAAAATGGATAAGTTCGTTAAATTTGACTCTATTAACTTATATAATTTATTTTTATCATTATCGTAAACATATCGATTGAAACGAATATTCTTAAGTAAATGATCAAACGCAAAGACAGGGTAATGAATATTTCTTTTTCAACAACAAAACAATTCACAGCTAATTCGTATTTGTCGTCAGTGTCCTCGGAATTTCTATTTTTCCTGAAACGACTTCTTTCGGCTCTTTCTCGGAGGAACCACGGGGTATGGGCGTCGGATATCGCGGACTGGGCGAGGTGGGTAGGCTTCTGTGATTCGCCCGGCGAGGATGTCATCTTCTACGCTGGCGAGATACATCCTCGCCTTGACCACCTGTAGGTCCACCTACTCCTGCACCCGTTCCCATTGGGCGAGGAGATTCCGTGCGTGGATATAAGATTCCGCTGCTGGGTATTGTTGTCCGGCGAGTCCGCATGGGTCGCTATTTAGGCCCAGTATCCTCCAAGTAGTGGGATACGGCCACTGTTGTTGAATCGCAGTGAATATTTTTGTAGTTGTCGGGGCTCCTGCCCGTCCCTGGTGTTCCGTTCCTTGACTGGTAATTCGTTCGTGCGACATATCTAAAATATCATTATTATCCGATTCAATTAATTCATACACGTTAGATCAAAATCAAATGGATGGTGCCTATGTTATTGTTAGTGGAGTCGTCTAGATTTAGACCTATCGAATGCGGTTAGTGCTTATCCTTATTACCATCTTCGGCAAATTGAATAGGCTGTGCAAATATGAATCCTGGGGAGCTATTTAGTTGACCACGCTTTCATCCCGGCACTCCTATAGATTCTATTTTAGTGGTTGCCCGAATGGCGAGACGTTGGGGAAATTCTGCTGCTATATTAGCGAGTGAATCGATACTTACAAACTATCGGGTATTACTGTTTTGTCGAGTCAGAGTTTGTCGCGCGTATGGTGGTGCTATTTATTAGAATTCATTTAAAAGTTATATAATACCTAGTATTGGATAATATTGTAACAATTGATTTTTAATTTCAATAGGTATAAGGCTTATCATTTATCGGGGTGCGTTTAATGCTTGTTAAACACATAATATTAATTAAAGATTATTGCAAATTTGTTACATTTTAAGAGTTGACATTGAACGCGATAATTTGCAGATTTATCAACTTACGATGTGGATAGGCGTTACATTGACTTTAACGTGTCTATTTCCGTTGTAGTGTTTATCGATTTGTATTTACAATTTGTATGACATCAACAAAACGGCCTTTAGTAAGGTTTACATTAACTTGGGTCTCCGTTTCTACGTCCGTTGTATTTCGAAATGTGCCGTAATACTTAGCTGACCTTCGCCCTAGATTATCTCACCAGCGTGAGGCGTCCACATCCGTTATCTAATGCGAATGCGTTGGTGAATGACATTTGATCTGTTTATTCGGAACGTCTAATGTCGACGGAAATTTCCATTTCTCCAGAATTTGGACTTACAGTTTCCGGTCGACTTGCTTACTATTTCGGATAACTTTGGTCATTAGTTAACTACTTACTGATATTACATCGTGGCATCCATTATGCTCGTGCGCAGTGATGAGGCAATTTTGGGATATGTCAGGTACGTCTGTTACTCTTATCAAACATTTTACTGCCTAATTTCAGGAAAAACCAGTGTCTTCGATCTCCTCATGATATTTCGAGCTAGAATATTCAATCGTTTCAAAGAGGGCTTATCTGTTTGATTCTCATCATATGCATATTAACGTTTCGTTTCGAATTCGCATTGGGCTTTTGTTGTGTTGTTACGTCATTTTCGCTTGTGAATATAATGTGGATTGTACTTGGAATTATATACGTACTTAAATGATGCAGGCTTTTATGAATTTTTCGAGTGGGAGATATTGTCATGATTCTCAGTATCATCAGGTTTTTTGTAAATTTTTGATAATATTATGCTACTATCTTTATCCTATGTCAACGATTCTTATGAATTTCGTGTTAATCGATTTAGTTGCCTTAATTCCTTTTAAGCGATTTATTTATTTTGGTTTACTTTTGAATTACGAGTCGATTTACGACCTATTTTATGTTATCCTTATACCCGTCATTTTATATTTAATTTAGATTATTTTTATATTGAGTTTTTATTTCAATTCAATGGATTTTGGTTAATTGTTTCTCAATGATTACTTGGCTGCCATTATATTAAATTACGTTAATTGAATCAACGAATTTCTCGGTTTTATCACTAGTTGCCCTACCTTTATACAATGAATTACCTCATGTTGAATCAGAGGATTAGTGCGTTTTAATCAATAACTACTTTACTTAATTTAATTGAATCGATAGATGTAATGATTTCCTACTAATTTACCAGTGATTTTGATTAATTTGTCTCAAATACGAATTTAATTTACTTTTAGCAATAAGTTTAATTTATTCCAGAACATGAATTTAATTTACTTTTGGTAACAAGTTTTATCTAAATTGTTTCGAAACACGAATTAAATTTACTTTTAGTAAAAGGTTTTAACTAATTTGTTTCAGGTCATGAATTCATTTTACTTTTAGTAATAAGTTTTATTTAATTTGTCTCAAAACATTAATTTAATCTACTTTTAGAAATAAGTTTATTAATTTACTTTACTTTTAGGGATAAGTTTTATAAATTTGATTTACTTCTAGCAATAAATTTTATTAATTTACTTTACTTTTAGAAATGGGATTTATTAATTTAATACTTTTAGGGATAAGTTTTATTAATTTAATTTACTTTTAGCAATAAATTTTATTAATTTAATACGTTCATGTAAAATAATTAAACCATTTAATTCGTTGTTAACAATAAGTTTTATCTAATTTATCTCAAAGTATTAGCTATATCAACGATTTCGATTTCATTTTACCCCCGTACCCTTTCCCTTTAATAGACCTTAGGCGTACATTGTGTTTATATTATATTTACCGAGTGCCCACTGGACTACTCGTTGTGATGATTTTTAGCCGTATGTAATATAACTTTAGGTCGATTTTACAGAAATGAGAAACGAGGAAGCAGCCGGAGACTCCTTCCTTATTTCTCGTTTCAGCTATAAGGATAATATTGACGTTACGACACCTGCGTTCCTCACGCTGAGTCTTCACGGGTACATATCATTGGCAATCTTCCACGCACTTACATGAATCTGTACTATGTAGATTTTGCTTTCTTGCGTTATGTGTTGGCTGTGGGCCGGAAAAATTTCGATAAAATTAATTTTAGTTTATTTAAACATATAAAACAATGTATTAATATTAATAATATTTATTAATTATAAACAAATAAACATAATTACCATCCAATGTCAATCCATAAAAAATAAAAACGGCATAATATTGCATAAAATAAAAATACCACTCCCCCCACGCCGACACTCAAGCAGAGCTCTACCGAGGTTGCAAGAATGTGACGTGGAGAGAGGGCTCCAACATAAATATTTCTCACCTAAAAATTCAAAAATGGTTCTATAATTCAAAAATGGTTTTAAGGTTTTACAAACGATTTCAAAAATGGTTTGAAAATGGTTTTTTGGTTGGTTTAATGTGAAAATGGATCAGTATATATACCTATTTTTCTCGCATGTTAAATTTGATGCAGTAAAACAAAATTCGACCTTGTTATTTTCTAGTAAATTCTATTCTTTATTTTTATTATTTTTTTTGATTTATTTTTAAAATTTTTCATTTAGGATTTTTATTGAATTATTACTAATTCAAATCTTTTGATTTAAATTTCACTTTCATGAACTTTTATTAATTTTTTCGAATTTGTTGTGTTTCCTTGTTATATTTGTGTTGATATCGTGCGGATCTTGGTGCGCTTTGTTATTATTTTAATTTATTTTTATGTTTATTATTTTATTTTTAATTCTCTTTTTTTCTCATATTTGATAGGGTTTACTTGGTGTTTAATAGGTTTATTTAAATCTGCATGTTATATTTGCATGTGTGTTACTGATCCATTTAAACATTCCTAAAGGCCGTTTACGTTCTGGCCCAACAATATCCACAATATTTCATCTTCAATAATAAGCATAATTAACACTAATAATTTTTTTATTCTAACTGATAAAATTTAGTGTCAAAATTTTCTTACTATTTTTATTTCTAACCTTAAAAATTTAATTTATTAATATTAAAATTAAAATTCTCTACTTTAAATTACTATTTAGAATTTTATAAAAATTTAACGTTTTACTATGATTAACCTTATTGTAATTAAGGATTTTTTATTTTAAATTATATGAACTCATTTTAACCCTTGAAAGTCCATGGTTAAGGAGAAATTCGGGTATATACCTCATTATCTAGATTTGCTTATCGCCTGTTACCATGGCACGGATTAAACAATTATGAAATTCTATAGTATTATTTTTAGATACTTTTAACTAACATTTTATATATTTTTAGGTTTTTCCAGAAAACGAATGCACATGAGTGCTTCCAACCGGCACTATTGTTATCTACCAGGTTATTTATTTATTTAGTATAACTCATTTTAACTCTTGATGTTTTAGAATCCAAAACTCAGATCAAATCACTTTGGGAATTTTATATCGTGGAGTTATTTTTAATTTGTTTCGTGAAATAAATTTTACATGGTAATGTCATCTCTTCTTTTTCTTTGATATGTTGTTTTCAAATTTTAATGTAATGATAATTTTAATGTAATGATAATTTTAATGATAGTAATGTCAATGATGATACCTAAAATAATGATAGTAATATTAAGTCTGATATAATATTAATAATAACAATTTTAGTAATAAAAATAATTTTCATAGTAAAAATTCAAATAGTAACAATAATGTTAACCTAATATTAAATGATAATAGTAATAATATTAAACGTAATAGTCATAATAATCCTGAATAGTAAGATTTAATTTAGTAATAAGAATAATAATGATAATAACAATAATCTTAAGTTAGTGATAAAATTATACAGGTTTGGTAATCATGATAACCGTAATAATGAGGAGGGTAATATTAGTGACAATATAATAATAATAATAAGTTAATAATAATAATAATTTTAATAAGAATAATAATCATAATAGTATGAGCGTAATAATAGTGTTGGGCCAGGACACAAATAGCCTTGAAAATTGTTTAAATGTATCAGTAATACAACACGAAAACCTAGCACCAAGATAACTTAAAATATAATATACAACACCAATTAAACATTTTAAAATCTGAGAGAATATAAATAAATATAAAATCAAAAACATAAAAGTCAAATAAAATAGATTCAAAATGCATCAAGAACCGCACGAAATTTACATAAAAAATAACATAATAACAAGAAAATTTGACCATAAAATGACCATTTATTTAAAAAGATAACGCCAATAAAAAACCTTTCGTACGATATATTTCGATAGCACAGCTATCATCTTAAGGTACTCAAAACCAACTAAAAATATCTGTAAGTTTGACAAAGGAAATGGGATAGTTATTCTTGACCATGATGTGTATGTAAATAAGTTGAATGATTTGTTAAATTCTCCTCAGTTTGTGAAATTGCCAAAGGGTCGGAAGAATGGAAAATTGCCTCCTCTTAAGGATGAATAGTTTGTGCAAAAAATGTTAAATGGTTTTATTGAGAAGAAGCTTATTGATGAAGAGGTAGGTAAGTCTATTCGTCCAATAGGATCTCAGCCAGCTAAACTATATGGGCTACCAAAAATCCATAAAGATGGTTTACCTATGAGACCAGTTTTGTCGATGGTTGGTACTGCCCAGTATAAAATAGCGAAAGTTTTTAGATGGATTATTAAAACCGTTAATGCGATCAGAGTTTGAATGTAAGGATGGCTTTGAGTTTGTTTCTTGTATTGCAAAGCTACAAAAACGAAGTATGAATGATGTTATGGTTTCGTTTGATGTTTGTAGTTTGTTTACGAATGTGCCACTGGTTGAGACGATTGACTTATGCTGTGCGTTGTGGAATGAAAATGATTCGGAACATCACATTTTGGATAGAAGGGCATTTCGAAAACTTCTTGAATTTGCTACTTCAAATGTCAATTTTCTTTTCAATGATGAATGGTATCAACAAATAGATGGAGTCGCTATGGGTTCCCCTTTAGCACGAACGATGGCATCAATATTTTTGGCTAGTTTGGAAAAGAAAATTGCTTCTTTCCAATTTGTAAAACCTTTTGTTTATAAAAGGTATGTGGATGATATTTTTCTTATATTTCAAAACCAGAAACATGTAGAACCGGTTTTGCATTTTATGAACAGTTTACATTAAAACATTGTATTCACATGTGAAACGGAGAGAAAGTCATCAATTGCGTTTTTGGATTTGTTAATTCAACGCAAAGATAAACAGTATGAGACAGAGATTTATAGAAAACCAACTGATACTGGTCTTTATACTTCTCCAGAAAGCTTTTGTGAATTTAAGTATAAGAGAAATATGGTGAAAGGATTGATTTATCGTTCATGGTCTTTATCTTCTACTTTTGCTAATTCGGTAAAAAGTGTTGATAAATTGGTTGAGTTGTTGATAAAGAATGGATATTCTAAATCATTTTTATTGTTGATGATAATAGAAACTGTTGATAAATTGATTAAAAATCCTAAGAATCCATGTTGTGGAAAGTCTGAATGTAATTTGTCGGATGGGTGTGAATTGAGTGTTGATCTGGGTGATGGTAAAAATGGATATAAAAAAATTGAGCCTAAATATGTGTTAGTATTGCCGTACTCTGAAGGCTTTACAAATTATAAGAGGAAGTTGGGTAAACTGATAGGAAATTTAGAGTATAAGATCGTCTCTAATTCGTGTAAGGTACGCAATATGTTTATTAATAAATCAAAAACTCCGGTTGGATTGTGTTCTGATCTCGTTTATCAATTTACATGTAATGGGTGTAATGGCACATACATTGGAGAGACTTCCCGTCATCTCTGTACTCGAATTCTAGAGCATTGTCGATTGAAGGGTTTGACCAATATTAGTGAACACAATAGAGGCTGTAAAAGTGATATAGGAATGTCTGATTTTAGAATTTTGTTGAGAATTTTTAATAATTATTGGGAACGAGTGATATGTGAAGCATTGCTAATAAGGTCATTGAATCCAAAGATTAATGTGCAGAGTGCTGTGACTACGAATGTTTTGAATGTTTTTAAATAGTTTACGTATGTTAAATCATGTTTGTTTTTTTTAATATTATTAAAATAATTGAAAATTTGAAATTACATTAATTTTTAAAAATTAGAATATAAATAAAAAAATTTTAAAATTTTAAATTAATTTAAAATATATTTTTAAAAATACTTATTTATTAAAAAATTAAATTAATAAAAAGTAATTTTTTTAAATTAAATGTTAATTCATAATATTTTTAGTTGGTTTTGAGTAACTGAAGATGATAGCTGTGCTATCGAAATATATCGTACGAAAGGTTTTTTATTGGCGTTATCTTTTAATTAAATCGTTGCCAAATTTATTTAATTATTTATTTATATAAAAGTAAAAATTAATGAATTAAATGAATAAAAATAAAATATTTTTGGCTGAATTAATTTAATTAAAAATGTTAAAAATAAATTACCAATTTAAATTAAGAAATAAATAAAAATTTAATTTAGATAACACAAATAATTTCAAGGTCGAATTTTGTTTAATCGCAATAAAAAATAACAAGCAAGGTTAAGGCCAAATTATAGGTATATATACTGATATGATCTGACAAATCTTAATCTTAATTTTCAGTATTGATTTTCCGTCGTACTTTGACACTTGATTTCAACAGTTTTACTTTGGATTAATATATTTACCTGTGAAAAATGGATTCATTGATCGATGTTTTATGGATTATTACGAAGATACATTTATGAATTTTAATTTGATGGATTTTTACTTTGGATTAATATATTCATCTGTGAATAATGGATTCATTGGTCGATGTTTTATGGATTATTACGAAGATATATTTATGAATTTTAATTTGATGGATGTATCTGGTAATTTAATTTTGGTTTTAATAAATTATTATAATGCATAAATTAATTTTTCAAATTGTCGAAAATGTTCCGGCCCACAGCCAAAGACACATCACAAGTTATTAAAATCAAAGATATTGTTCGAACCATGTAAGTGCGTGGAATACCGCCAATGATTCGTGCCCGTGAAGGCTTCGGCGTGCGGAACGCAGGAGTTGGAACGTCAATATTATCCGTAGATAAGGAAACTTGGAGGGTAAATGAGTAGTCCTTTAGCTGCTCCTTCATCATCCGTTTCCTGTAAAATTAACATAAATTTTTAACAACAATCAGCTCAAAATATCTAACACCGAGTAGTCCAGTGGGCACTCATTAAATATAACATGAACACATATAGATCGTAAGGATAAAGAGAGGGAATGGGTAGCGGGGAAAATTTCGAAATCGTTGCAACAGTTAAAATGAATAGCCATCGGAAAAAGATTAATCCGAACGACCAAAATCATGAAAATAATGTTTTTAAATAAGAATTAAATAAATTATGTTAAATTGAAACGGAAAATATGGGCAAAACGCTGCGCAAATTTTTGGAAATAGTTAAAACACTTATCATAAAAAACTGTAAAATAAGGGCGAAACGCTGCTCAAATTTTCCGAATCAACTAAAATACTTATAGAAAATAGAAAAATAAAAGTGAAATGCGACTCAACGGTTGGTATAAGATTATTATGAAACTGAAAAATAAGGGCAGAATGCTGCTCAAATTTTCCGAATTAACTCAAATACTTAACAAAAATAGTAAAGTAAAAATGAAACTGTAAAATAAGGGCGGGTCGCTGCCCAAATTTTCCGAATTGATGAAAATACTTATTGAAAATAGTAAAGTAAAAGTGGAACGCGTAAAATAAGGGCAGAACGCTGCTCAAATTTTCCGAATCGATGAAAATACTTTATCGAAAACTACAGAATAAGGATAAAACCGTAAAATAAGGGCGGAACGCTGCAAAAATTTTCGAATTAACATAAATACTTTATCGAAAACCGGAAAGATACAGATGGATTACAACTAAATTTTTATACAAGAAAAATATTTTATAAAGCTGAGGAATAATGAAGGATCCCTAGTAAAAACTTGATAATAATAATGATAATAGTAAGGATAATGGTAATTATAATAATAATAATAATAATAATAATAATAATAATAATAATAATAATGATCATAATCAGGATAATAATAATAGTAATAATAATGATAACAATAATACTAATAATGATAATAGTAGTAATATAATAACTGTAATGGTAATTATATAGTATAAAAATAATAATAAAGGTAATAGTAGTAACAATTAATAAAGGTAATACATATAATAGCAACAATGATAATGCTAGTAATAATAATAGGGAACATTGTAGTTAGAATAGGGATAAGAGTAAGAGAGCTAGTGTGTGAATATTTAACATAACAAAGGGTGTACAGGCCAAAGAATAATCATCAACACGGACGACGATAAGAAGGACTATGGAAATGGACATAACAAGGAATGATATGAGAGTATAGGTTAACCTTTGAAAGAGATAGGAGAATAATGGGACCTAAAAGTCGAAATCGAGCACAGGCCTTCTATCGGCAGCTCGTTGAACCCATGGATCGTTCGGTCAATTATAGCATTAGCAATAGCGCTCACTTTTTGCGGACGATCTACCCACTCGAACACAGTTCCAACGTTGCTTAACAACGGGTGCCGAGTGGTAAGCGAAGAATATTTGTATGGGGTTGTCTGGGTAACAACCATATAGTTTCAAAATATCAAAACCCAGAAACCCACCAATAGTGATAATGATAACAATAATATTAAAATAATAATAGTACTAATAATAATAACTATAAGAATAACAATATTAATAATGAATTATTAACAAAATTAATAATAACAATAATAATATAATAATAATGATTATAGGGTTAATAATAAAAAGATAATGATAACGTTAATGATAACCACGACAATTGTATGATTTAATGACATTACGATGGGGTGCATGATTAACAAAAATGGTTTATTCTGACGATGTGGGGTATAGTAATTTAATTTGGGGTTAAATAATTCCTGTTGATTTAGTTTATAAGTAGTATTACTATGGTTTATACATACGAATGGGTTTTTTATTATAATAATTTTATTTTATTAGTTTTGAAAGTAATATTAATGTAGTTGACCTTTTCTGAAATCAATTTACTAGGATCTTTCTTTTTAAGGGGTAGATTTTTGAAAAATTATTTAATTTAAAATTACTGGGTTAGATTTGAGGCATTTTCTTGTTATCGACATGCAATTTTATTAGTATGGGAGTGAAGTAGTAATCTTACTCGAACAATTATGAGATGATATAAATATAAATTAAGTAGGTATCTAAATGACGGTTATTTGGAGTGTTATGCCAGAACACAAACGGCCTTGAGAATCGTTTAAATGAATCGGTAATATACACGCAAATACAACATGCAGATTTAAAATCATGCCCATAAAACACCAACTAACCATGCTAAAATATGAGAAAGAAAACAATTAAATATAAAATCAAGAAACACAAAAATAAATTAAAATAATAACAAAGTGCAACAAGATCCGCACGAAATAAACATAAAAATAACACGTAAACATAAAATTTGACCAAAATTTGACAATTTACTAAAAAATGGAAAAATCCATAAAAATGGAACTAAAATTATATAATTTGAAATAATTTTTGTTCCTGGTTAATTTCGCATATTTCCTTTAGCTGCTTTAATTGTTCGTGTTTTTCGTGTTTTTCGTGGGTTTTCTTTTCCAACCATTCCGCTTGTCCTTGGAAATTTTCAGTCTCAGCCTTTTGGATTATTGCTTTTTGTTGTAGCACATATCTTCGCTTCTCATCTTGGATACCTTGTTCTAATCTTTTATTTACCAGCTTTTCGAATTCCTCTATTCCTTCTTCGTATATTTCCTTTATTCGACACATTATGTTGTTATTTTGGTTGGCGTTGAAGTCTTCTTGGTTTTATCGTCCTTCTTGCATCTGCTGCCACATCATTTTGTACTTTCTTGTTTCGACATTTATTCTGTTTACTATTTCCATTTCTTCGTTTTTTATTAGTACTGTTCTACTTGTCTTGTCGTTCATTATCTACATCATCATCATTACTGGAAGATCGGTTCTTCTTCAATGATCATTTCTTTGATATTCATTTTCTACAATTACAATTTACAATTAACTTTTGTCATTCATGGTGGATATCGTTTTTTAATTTTACGCAAAGGTATTTTAGTATTTTATGGTTCTACTTTTACATTATATACATATATAGATATTTATACTTATATACACTTTACATTGATCAACATACTCAATCCGTTTTCCATGTTCACTTTCTTTCTACAAATAGTGTGTCTTCCTTCAAATGGCTCCACATAACTTCTTGTGTGACCATTCTTGGTGCTCCAGTAGATATTCCTTTGCACCCCCATTTCCTCAAGGGGCATTCCAATTTTCGTTTACTGCATTTTACCCAATGTTCTTTGAGTTCTAATTTTATCTAATCCACATCGGTTTGGACATATTTCTCTGAAATTTTTACAAACTTTTTCATCTTTTACATTTATATGTTCGTTCTGTATTTTTATCCGCGTTTCGGTTCTGTTGCAGTGTTCGCATTTTATTTTCCTTTCCTCACAAATTTCGTCGTGGTGTCTTTCCTCGCTTTTGTTTATTAGTTGTTTACATTGTTTGCAAGTCTCCCTTTCATACTCACATCTGTCTATATGTTCACTTGCGTCCTTGATTTTCCCTTTCCACCCACATGGTGGATTTGGACAGTTTATTTTCATCGAGAGTATCTCTTTTGTGGTAGCTCGATCTTCTCGCGTTTCTTTTAATGATTCTATCTCTATTTCTCCACAATCTCGGCATGGTTTTGGTCCGTTTAATGTTAGACCGATTATACATTCTGTACATAACCTACATCTATATTCCGTCTGTCATGGTTCTTTTAATAACTCTGTGCATAACCCACATCGAAGTCTAGCTTCTAGTTTTATCTGTGGTTGTTTTCGGGTGATTTCGATAATCTCGTTTATTTCTGTTGTATTTGATTCTCGATTCATTTTCTACAATATATACATTTAATTTTTGGTTTCTTCTAACTGTTATACATAGAGTTTTTACGTATTTTGGTTTTTGTTTTTTTATACTATTTTATACATTATTTTTTTCATTTTGATTGTGTATTTTCTTTCTACTCTATACATTTACACTTTTCACATATATACACTTTTTCGTCTTCTTTTCTATTCTACACTACTAGATGAGTCTGGTTCGGGCCTTTCTTCTTCATTCAAATTTTGATGAGTCATCCAATGACCTTGAAAAAATATGATGAGGCATCCAATGACCTTGAATGAGTCATGGCCTTGTTTAAATTTTTTTTGATGAGTCATGGTCTTTGTTTCAATGACCTTGAATGAGTCATTGTCTTTGTTTAAAAATTTTTTGTACTTTTAAAAAATTTGTACTTTTGAACTTAGCGCAAAAAAATTTTTTTCCCGGGGGGTGGGGGAGGGGGTATGTGGTCCAGCGGTGACATGGTCTAGCGGTGACATATCTAACTACTAAAGTTGAAAAATTGAAAAGCAGTTATAGTTGGCAAATTACATAAGGTAATAATTTTTTAAAAGTAAATAGAGGGTCAAAAGGATAGTTACATAAGGTAAGAATTTAGAGTCGACAAAATTACATGATAGAACTTTTTAAATAAAATTTTTCGTATAGTTTTATCGATCAAATTTTAAAATAATTTTTAAAGATAAAATTTTTAGTATAATTTTACAATGACATTTTTTATACATGATTTTTAAGTAGAATTTTTAGTATAATTTTATCGATGAATTTTATATGATTTTTAAAGATGACATTTTTAGTATAATTTTTACAATGAGTTTTTTATACATGTTGAAAACGCTAAAATTTTTCAAAGTAAGATGTGAAAAAATAGAGGAGTTTTCTCTTTAGTTTTTATCATCTAGATTGTCTATATCAGGCATGCTTATTATCAGAATTTCTGCTCTCAGGAGACGACTTCTTATTTCGGGAATTATCACAATAATTTTGTCTTTCCCCTCTATTACGCCTTTCTGTTTTTCGTTGATTTCCCCCAATGGTTGTATTTGTAGTTCGTGGTATTGTACCCTTTGGAATTGTTTAACTGCTTGTGTTTCGAGTTTCTTATACGCTTGGTTTTTTTTGTTCTGTAATACTTTTTTTTGATTCTTTGGGCTTCTTTTTTCCAGTAATACTCTAGTACGTGATTTGCCCATTTTTTTGCTAACTCGCTTTTTAATTCGTCCACCTTTTGTTCCCATTCCCGATTAAGTTTTAGTTTTTGGTTTAGGGATCTATTTTCCTCCTTTAGTTCTCGTCGTTGGGTATCTGATAATTGATATTCTCTTTTCAGTGCCTTTATCAGGTTTCTCGGCTGAAACCATTGGTTCGTAATACTGTAATACTAGAGTTGTTGTTTTAAATTTATTTTCATATTTTCTATCATCACCTCTTGTGTTTTATTTTCCGTTTCTGCTGATTCCACAATTTTACATTCCTTTGGTATTTGATCCTCGTTTCCACCTCAATTTTTATTGGTTTTATACATGTGTCTTTCTTATCAGTGGTCTCGCTGGTTTCTACCTCCATTGTTGTGTCGTCGATTGGTTCATTCATTTTTCTACAATTTTATATACATAAGTTTTTTGTTATTTTTATTATTTTGATTTTTATTGTTTTTCGTTCGTTTTTATCTTTTTATGGGTTTTCTAGTTTTCTTTATTTTTAATTATTTTCTGTTTACATAGCATTTTGTTTTTATTTACACTCTTTATTTACAAATTTTTATTTACACATTACATCTACTTCTTTTCTCTATACATAGGTTTCTTGAATCCCTCCACACCCTTCGTTGCCAGCTGCAACTTGAGGTTGTGGAATCGGAATTAATGGTAACCAGATCATTTGAGGTGCGCTCATAAACTCGTTAATTCTTGCTAGTAGTGTACTTGAGGTGCACAGTTCCTCATCCAGCAAATATGATAGGTGGTTGACTTGATCCATAAGATCTTCCACCTCTGCTTCCAGCATCGTCGTATTCTCTCGAATTTTTAATCTCTTGATTTCCGTTTGCATCTCCTTTACTTTTACTTCGAAGACCTCCTTTTCGCTTTCTAGTAACGCTTTCTGTCGATGTAGCACGAGATCTCTTTGTTCGCACATAACTTTATACTCAATCACATCTCGTTTTGCGTAATTTAACCATTATCTTTCTATTTCGGCTTGTAGGTCGCTTTGTTCTGTCTTCATTTGTTTTCCTTAATACATTTAGTGTTTTCGTTAGCTGTTTGACTTTGACGGTGGTGAATTTTCTGAGGTTCTCTTCTCTCCTTTCTTGTAGGTTTAATTTTGCTTGTAGATCTCTGATTTCCTCTTGTTGTTCCTCTATCTGCTCCCACATTTTCCAATCGTCAAGAGGTGTCCATTTCTGTGGTAACTCCTTTAGTTCTTTTGCCACTATTTGATATTTTTGCTTCACGGATTTTCCCTGTTTCTTTAGTTCGTTCATCATTTTTTCGCATCTACCCATCGTTCTCGACCATTCAGTTACATGTAGAATTTGCTCTTTTTTTTTACTCTTATTTCTACACTTTTCCCTTATTCGATTTGAGCCTTGAATTATTCGTTTCGTCTTCCAGTACCTTCAGCCCGACCTTGGTAGTACGCGGTCTTTGCCACTTGGTTAAGGTATTTCACGCGCAGTTTCTCTTATTCGTCTATCTTTCCCAACAGTCTTTGACTCAATTCCTCCACTTCTTCCTCTAGCTGACTATTCTTTTGGCTAGTTAATTCCAACTTCGCTTTTCCGCAGGTCGTTTTCATCTTTTGTTCCCCACACCTGGCGTGGAGTTCTCCATTTTTTCGAATTTCTCTGTCTGTTAGACTTCGTTGGTAGGGCGCGTCTATTACTTCTCCGAAGTAGTCCATCTTTACATCCTCCAACTTGTCTTTTAATAGTTCTACATTTTTGTAATTTAACTTCAACATCACCTTCTCGTGACTTATTTTTGTTCCTTGTTCCTCGACTTGGTTTTGGAGTTTTCCTACTTTTTGCTTTTTCCTCTCCGTTAGTCATCTTGCATATGCGGCATCTACGACTTCACTATGGTATTCGGTCTGTCTTTTTGCACCTTCCCATACTTCTTTTGCCACTCTGTTACTTAACTTTGGTACTCCGTTTTCCAATTGGTTGCTGTTTTGGTTCAGCAATTCGAACAGTACTTTCCCATGGTTCATCTTCCATTTTTGTTCCTGGTTAATTTCGCATATTTCCTTTAGTTGCTTTAATTGTTCGTCTTTTTCGTGGCTTTTCTTTTCCAACCATTCCGCTTGTCCTTGGAAATTTTCAGTCTCAGCCTTTTGGATTATTGCTTTTTGTTGTAGCACATAGAAGTTGGTATTTAGTGCTTCTCTTAAGGCTACTTGACTTTCTGCACACTGTTCTTGTAACGTATTTACTATGTTTGTTAGCATGCTACACTGTTGTTTCCACATCTCTGTTATCGCTCTTTCATTCGAGTTCTCGTTATAGTGTTGATTCATTTTCCTTAATGGTTACACTTGTCATTTCTTTTCTCATCTAATTTAAAATGTTAGAAAAATATAGGGTTACATATTATACATAACGCAGTTGTACTACTAATATACATATATTTTATACATTTATATACACTCATATGCTCATTATCTATACTCGTTGAAGTTTGTGAGGGGTTTCCACCTGTTGGAACACCTCCTCCAACCACTTTTGTTTTCTCAGTTCGTTTCCTTGTTCAATGGTTTTCATTTTTGTTATCAACATTTGTTCTTGTAATTCTAATTCGTAGTTACATCGCTCTATTCTTGGCTGGTTTTTCTGATTTTGTTGTTTTTGTTTTCTGATGGTTTTTAGTATCCATAAGGCTATACCATTGCGGCTGCACTCACCACTCCACTCATGATCCAAATAATTCGTATAAGGTATGACATGTTTCTTGTCTCTTTCATGTCATTTGTCGTTGTCTCTTCGATTCTTTGTTGTGCCATATTTGATTTTTGGTTTTTTTTATTACTTCCAGTATCTTTTCCATCTGCTCTTCTGAGATGTATCTCTCTTCGTCTTTATTTCTGGTTTCATTTTCTCTTTTTATGGTGTCTTTTTTCTTATCCTTGTACGTCACTGTAGTTGTTCCAGGCACTTTGTTTTCGACTCCATCTTGTTGAGGACACTTTGGTACGTTTAGGCTTCTCCATACGGACACTGAATTTCTTGTTTTTGAAGTTAGGTGAATTTTTTCCTTTCGATGGTCTTTTTTGAGTTCGTGAAATTGGCATTGTAGCATCTCATTTATCTCGCTTGTCATTTCTTTCAGGAATAATCGTTTCAGTATTACATGTAAGTTTTTTGTGACTATTGATTTTCTCCCTCCGGTAATGATTCCTTGTTGGTCGAAGTCTATTACTGTTGTTATATGTCCAATTTCTCACTTATTTGTGGCTTTTCCTCGGTTCCTTTTCCATCTTTTCCGTTGTACATTTTGGATGATTTGTTCTTGATCTGAATATGCAGATTCTGTAGTTGGTTTGCGGTTTCAATCCTCGTAGTAGTAGTTGGTCTCCTGGATTTATTGCGATTCCTTGGCATTGTCCTGTTCCTTTACCGTCTTTGCCGATCTCTGTTATACATACTTTGTTCACTTTATGGGTATATATTTTTATCAATTCGATGTTGTCATTGGTGGTTCTTATTTTATTTGTTTTCTATTCTAGATGTTTCATTTGTTTTCTGCGGTAATCAGATACCATCATTTCTTGTTTTATAATTACTTCATTTGTTATGCTCATTATTCTTTTAGTCGTTGGCTGCGTGCTTATACTCCTAGGATTCCCTAGTGCTTTTCTAATTACACATCTTGTGCGTTTCTTGTCTCTGTATATACATATTCGGTATCTTCGTAGGGCTTTTATTCCTTTTATATATATATATAGGATCTCCGGGATTCGCTATTTCTTTTTCGCATATTTTATTTCCTATCCAGTTCCGTTCTATTCTTGTTATACTCACTTGGTGTTTTGCTTGC
Organism: Schmidtea mediterranea; assembly: GCA_022537955.1. Taxonomy (NCBI): domain Eukaryota; kingdom Metazoa; phylum Platyhelminthes; order Tricladida; family Dugesiidae; genus Schmidtea; species Schmidtea mediterranea. The sequence continues at coordinate 188,129,497 of CM039679.1, read as the reverse complement.
TCACTGATGTTTGTTACCTTTAGGTAGGTGATGTTCATTATTATGTCCCCTCTATCTCTTCGGCTATCACTTAGTCGATATTGGGCTACTGTTAATTTCCACGTTATTAGGACGATGGATAGTGCTAGGATGTTATTTTTTACCAATTTAATTCTGTTTCTGGTAGGCATACGGTTCGTTTTCCATAATTTGAGTTTTTTTTCGTTTTTGTTGTTGTTATACCTGTTGTTATTTCATTCTTCATTCTCTCATTTCATTTCTTGATTCTTTTTCTTGTCTTTGTCATTCTGATATTTGTCCTTGTCATCGTCGCATGTCTTGTCTTCCTCGGTGTTTGCACAAATGTCGTCCTCGACATTGATTTTTTTATTAGTGCTTTGTATTCTGTTATTGCTTTATCTCTTGCTTTGATTGATTCGTCCTGAGATTTTCTTTCTTTTTGTATTATTGTTTTAGCGGCTTTCCAATTTTTCACGAGGTCATTTAGCTCGGTTTTTCCGTTTCCAATTCTTTTTGGTTCTTTAAGGTTATCGGCGAATCTTACTTCGCGCCGTTCCTACACCATTACAATTATTTTCGGGTTTCCTTCCTATATCATTATTTTCTTGAGTATTGAATTTTCTCCTCCTTCGTATCTTTCATTTATGTCTATTGCATACTAGTCGGATTTCGGTATTTGCCAGTTTAACAGGGTTTTATCTGCTTCTTTATTTCGATAAATTGTTCTCCATGATAGCTGTCTGGTGTCTCCACATAGCTCCTCTAATGTCTTTTCTTGTTGTGTTTTCTGTTATGAACTTTATCATTGGTATATTTGGTTCGCTTGTTGCCAAGTCGAGTACAGTGCTCTAGTCGTCCGATCTTTCTGTTAATTGCGACCCGGTTCTTATCAATTATTGTATCACTGGAACTTGAAATCCGGATATCGCAGCGTACATTAAAGCTGTTTTGCTGTTTTTTCCTCTTATATTCGATTTTTCTTCGCATTTTTCTAGTAATTTTATGATTTTTAAACTACGTCTATCTTGTTGTTGGTGTATAGCTGTATATAACGGTATCATTCCTGATGGCATTGTTAGAGTAAAGGCTATTGGTAACTTTCGCATTATTAGTTCCGTATCTGGGTCGTCTCCGTCTCTGAATGCGCATGATTGTACTATTATTCCCAATCTTGTCAGTATTTGGGTTCTATTTTGTAATCAAAATCTTGCGAGCATTACTTGTCTTGCTGTGCGTACTATCTCATTCAATTGGTTTCTTTGTGTTTCACGTATTTGTTCGAAAACTTCTCGTTTTATTTCCTCGCTTGCTAACATCTGGCGAATATTTTGATTGGCTCGCAGGTTATATATGATTTTCTAGTAGACCCGTTGAATATAGCTGAACTTACTCATTAGGTTGAAACACTGGTGTAATTCCCATGCTTTATATTGTTCTTTCTGCTGAAACTCTCTTATCAGTTTATATAATTGATGTTTCTCTTTTATTACTTGTTGTTCGGTCCCGCTAAAGTTGGTTAAAAACAGATCCCCTTTTTTGATTAGTTCGTATGCCGGTTCCAAAGTATTGTATCGAAATAATGCTATCATCATTAATTCGTTTTCCCCCTTTGACGTGATTTTGGTTGATATTTATTGTCCATTTGCCGTTATCAAGTCGTTTCCATTTGATTAACTTTGTTGCCATATTTTGATGGTTGCATTCTAGTGCGGTTTGTAGTAACTTGTGTGGATTATCTAACCGGTCGATGTTATCTTTGGTGACAAATTCTAGCATTACTTTCAGGTTCTTGTGTACGTTGGAAATTATTACGTAATCTAATGCAGTATCTCCGTCATTATCCGTTGTTGTTACGTCCGATCCCGCTTTTAATAGTTCTTTGATTACCTATGTCGGGGTGTCTCTACTTGCCGCTAACATTAGAGGGGTTCCTCCACTTTCGTTTTTTACGTCGATTGAATTTCGTTGTAATTTCTTCGTTGTTCCGGGTATTAGTTCGGGTGTTTTGATAATCACCCAATCTCCAATACTGAAGGTATGTGGCTTTAAATTTCTTTTCTGATCGTGTAGATCCTTGTAACTCTCTTGGTTGAATTTGATATTCAGTCCCGCCGTTTTCCAGATCTCTTGCATCATCTCTTTGAAATTTCGTGACATAATCATCTTCCTCCATATATTGTGAAATTGGTGGCTGATATTCTACGTCCATCAGCATATTCCATTCTCTACCATACATTAGTTTGAATGGACTCATTTTTGTTGCTGCGTGGATCGACATTCTATATGCCATATAACACAGATTGATGTATTCATCCCAATCTTTCTGGTATCGATCCACATAATTCGATAACATTTGTATTAATGTCCCGTTGAATCTCTCGGTTAATCCGTTACACTGTGTATGGTACGGTGACGTTCGTAATTTTACTTGAAATAGTTTGTTACTTCCTTTATTATTTCACTCATGAAGTTCGTTCCTTGATCTGTTAGTATCTGCTTTGGAGTTCCGTATCTGCAACATATTTCCTCTATCAATTTTTGTGCAATCGTTTTTGCTTTTTGATCTTTCATTTCGAATGCTTCTGGAAATTTTGTTAGATAGTCTGTGACCACTAGAATGTATATATTTCCATTCAATGTTTCTGGCAATGGCCCTACCACATCCATTAATATCATTGTCATTGGTTCTGCTGGTACTGGCATTGGTTTTAACGGGGTTTTCCATTTTGAGCCCGTGTTTCTTCTTGTTGCACAGGTCAAGCAATTCTTTATCCAGTCTTTTACTGATTCTGACATGTTTGGCCTACAGTATTTTTGTTTCATTCGTGCGCGTGTCTTTTTTGCTGACATATGACCTCCCAATTTATCGTCGTGATATTGTATTAGCAGATCTTTGCATCTATTTTCTGGTATAACTATCAGTCGTTGTTCGCCATCTGCTATTAACAACCATCTCTTTTCTATCAGATATCGATGTCGATGTTTGTCCATATGTTCTTTTAGTTGTAAATCGCTTTCATATACTTCTGGTTTGCCGGATCTGACGTATTCCATTATCAACTTTAGTTCTGGGTCTTCTTGTTGATCATTCATTAATTGTGAGAAGTCAATGTCTTCGGCGATTATTGCACATATTCGTCTCATTTCTTCGTCGATTAAATTTGGAAAAATGAATCTGGACATACAATCCGCATTTACAATGGCTTTACCTGCTTTGAATTTTATAAACGGGGAGTATTCTTGTAACTGCATTGACCATCTCATGAGTTTACTGGATGCTTCCTTGTGTTGCCCCAACCATACTAGCGGTTGGTGATCCGTTGTTATACAGATCTCATGTCCCAATAGCAGATATTTGAAATGTTTGATGGTTTGAATGATTGCCAAAGCTTCTTGTTCAGTGACTGAGTAGTTTTTCTCTTGTTTTTTGAACGTTTTGCTGTAATAGCCGATTACTCGTTCCTTTCCCTCATCATCTAGTTGGCCTAGTATTGCGCCTGAGATGTAGCTTCTTGCGTCTGTTGCTAATAGGAACGGTTTTTTGAAATCTGGGTGTACCAAAATTGGTGCTTCAATTAGCTTGTCTCTTAGTGATTCAAAAGCAAGTTTTTGTTCTCGCCCCATACAAATGATATATCTTTCTTTACTAATTCTTGTATTGGTTTCGCTACTCCATCGTAATTTTTGATGAATTTCCTGTAATATCCGCATAATTCTAGGAACTATTATATTTGGGTAAGTGTCTTTGGGGCTGGACAATATTTGACTTTCTCGATATTTCTTGGATCGGGTTCTTTACCCTTTGCTGATACTATATGTCCAAGAAACGTCACTTTTTCTTTTGCCCAGTTGCATTTTGATGGTTTCAGCTTTAATTTCCATTGTCTTAATCGGATGAACACTCTCTTTATGTCTTCCAAATGTTGTTCAAATGTGCTTGAGTATATTAATAAATCATCGATGTACACCATACACTGCATTTTCCCACGCGTAACGAAATTCATGCAGCACTGAAAAGATTCTGGTGCGTTAGTTAATCCGAATGGCGTTTCCGTTATCATTATTATCCTCATCATTGTCGTCACTATCGCTGTTATTCCTCCTATATTCTTTGACTCTCTCCCACATACTTTTTCTACTTTTCTTAAGTTCTTCTATTGCTGTTTCATCGTGCAATCCTTTTCTAAATCGCCTGCTTATTTCTTCGTCCGTTCCTTTCATCTTGGTTAGTATTCGCATTAATCGTTTTATTTTGTGGATATCTTTTGAATGACCATGTAATACCATTTTTTTTTGCTAAAAATGGTAACACTCCAACTACTAGTTTTCAATTTACTCTTTTTTGTAAACAGGCCAGCATTTGCGTCAGTATTACTCTCACGATCTGAATTATCAGTATGATACCCAAATTCCCAGCCATCATTTGTCCGAATATTAAGAAGCTTCCCCACATTGCTTTCATCATGTTAGTTGTTGCTAATTGGAAGTGTTCTAGTGACAATAGTAGTTCGTAATCTGGTTTTTGCTCGTAACTCATACCACCTGTTATTGTTACTATATTCGATAGCACAGATTCTCTTCTTGTGGGGAATAAAAGGTTTTGACTTGCCGCTTCTAGACTTTCTTGTGAGTATATACCACTGTTCACTACATCTAATGGTCGAAATTCTTTGTTCGGTCGTTAGTTCCGTTAATCCAAACTTTTTTGGTTCTGCGACTGGTGTCCTTTTGGAAACATTATCCACTTCCCATCTGATTGTTGGAACAATGGTCCATATGCATTACTGCAATTGTAGTAGTTTGGTTTTATAGACAGTGGATTCAACATTCGTGTCACTAGTTGTACGTATCTGATTTGCTTCTTGTAGACCACTTCCAACTTATTTGTGCACTTTCCTGGTGGCGCGGTTGATTTTCTGGTACCATTGCAAATGTTTTCTCACATTTGAATATATACATGACTTATACTGCTATTCTCCCAAAATGACCTTCTTGTAGTGATAATAATGGCATTGCACTATCTGGATTAGTTATTGCTACGGCCAATATTGTCTTTAGGATTTCTTTATTTAGTTGGCAATCGTTTCGTATCAGGTCATGGTACACTTCTTGTCCTCTGGAGTATAAGAAATCCATTTTTTTATTTATGTACAAATATAGTGTAACTTTGTCTTTTCCCACCGTGGCCATCCTGTCGAGTTTCTCATTTTTGTGTCTTTTACCGGTAATTCGTGTTCGAACTCATTTAAAAACGTTTTCAATCTGATGTGCATTGGTTTGATTTGCTCGTTTTTTCGTGGCTTGTTTATAAACTGCTTCTATCCCCCGTTTTGTGGGATGTATAGTTCGATTTCTTATTGTACAACCACTGCTATAAGTTCTACGTTATTCATAAATTGTTTGTTTGGTACTTTGCTTGTTGACAGGCTCATTAGGTTGTACATTAAGTATGCTAATGCCACTAGTCAATGTTCGTCATTCTCGGTATTCGTTATTAGCTGGTTAACTGTTTGTTTGGCTTCCTCCCACTCTAATTTCATGGTTTTTGTTTTTTCTTTGATTAATTTCGGGATTATACTTTATATCGTATACCATAGTTGTTTGTTCGATTCTTTTGACGCAGTCTTCTGAGTGGTTGACTTGTTATTATTAACATGTCCGCCAGTAGTACGCAGATCCATTCTACTCCTCTTTCTTCTTCGGGGTGTGCTTTCTTCATTTCGTATGCTACTTTTTCTAATTTGCCTAATCTCGTCATCCACTGTTGTTGTTTTACTTGATCTCCAGTTTTTCTTTCTTTGTCTTCTGTTGCTGTTCTTGGTCGGCCTCTTGGACGTTTCTCCATATCTGTTCCCGTTTCTTTTGTCATTTCGGACCCTTTTGCTTTCGGTATTGTTGTCTTTTGGGTTTCCTCATGCTGTCTTTTCAGCCATTCGTCCCAATCTTGAATCGAATTAATATCCTCTTTTGCTTCCTGAGTCTGTATTAATCGTTTCTTTATTGGCGTGAACTCTTTATCTTCTATATCGATTTCGATTGTTACTTCTTCAATTTCTTGCTCATGTCAGTCGTCGTTTCGTTGTTTACATGTTGATGATTGTTAGTTTCGCGGTTTCGGTATTTCTGTTGGTATACTTATTATTAATTGAGATAGATCATCTTCTTCATCTGTATTGTCATCCGAAATTAATACTTCGTCTCCTTGATATGGCTTTGGCGATTCGCTTTTATCTTTCCAGATACTGGGTGTACTCATACTTGCTTTTATTGGTTTTTCATTTTATTTCTTTTCTCTTTAATAGTATTCCTAACGTTTCGGTTATCGTTAATGAATTTATTTCGTCCATTTTCATTGGTGTTACTCCGATGTCAGAGTATTGTCTAATGATTGTTCATGGAATTGTAGATGAAACGGGGTTTCGTAAGCTAGTTTCTTTTTTACTTCTTTTATCTTTACCGCTCGATGTACTTCTAGTTCCTTGAACGTCTGATCAGGATAATGTATTTTCAATTTGTACTTTCCTTGAGTCTCTTGTGCCCATTCTTTGTTTCTCTATTTTAGGATTACTTAGTCAAATACTTCAGAATACCATTCATTCTTCGTCTATTCCTCGATTTTTTTCACCAACATTTTTAGATATTCTATATTTTCACTGTTATCCATTATATATTTTGCATGAGTCATCGCTGCTGGTCTCTGGCTTCTTGCACCCTTTCGTAATATTTCTAGTAACTTGTTGCAGTTATCTTAATCTCTTTCTATTGGTGTTTCGTCAATATCTAATGGTTGGAGTCTTTGCCTTTTCATTACGTTTATTTTTCTGGATTCTTATTCATTTTCTGACGTTTTGTTTTCTGTATCTTTTTCTTCATATGGTGGTGGTTTGTTTCTTGGATAATCTGGTTCTTCTTGTTCTGGTTGATCTTCCTCAAATATCCCTTCTTTCATTTCCCATTTTTTCTCTATTTCGTTCCAACTCCTTGTCTAAGGTGTTCGCTTACATTCGCTTGTATTTAGTTTTTCGAGTTTTCCTTTCAGATGTCTATCTTTTAACCACTGTCGATAGATCTCCATAATTTTCTTGGATTTTTGGTGGCATTCTTCCTCTAATTTGTCTATTTTATTCCAAGACGTATCTAATCCCCACCGGGCTTCTTCCATTGGTTTCACTCTTTATTTCTTGGTCGTTATGCCAGATTCCCAACTCATAAAGATATGCTTCATCTTCTTTACGTAAATAATATTGTAGGTATTTTACTACTAAGTCCTCAATCATCCCATCCGTACTCTGGGTTCTCGCTTGCTCTACATGATCTAAAGTTAGTTCATCTACTTGGAGTTTATTGTTTATTTTTATTGTCATCTGTTTCTCATTTGGTAGTTTCATAATCACGTTTAATTCTCGTATTCCGTCGTTTTCTACTTGGTGGTTTCCGTAACGGTTGATTAATATGGCACCTTTAAAATTTGCATGTCTAAAGGTCACCGTATCTCGAATGTATTCTATACATTCCTTTATCTCTTTTGGTTTGTATTTCAGGATGATATCTCAGTTTTTATTGACTTGATCTATGACTTGATTTATCAATTTCTCTCGGTTTCTCCAAAGTACTCTTTTTCGTTGCTCATTAGAGATATTTTTTGATATTTATCTCAAATTTGTACTTTGCGTCTTCTGCCCATCCCCCGAAATCTGGTATTGATCTCTCCCTTTCCAATGTTATACTCATTGGTCTACCTGCCCACATTAGTGCATCTACTAAGTGAATGTCTGGTTTTATTAACCAACCGCGATGGTAAACGTTGTCATTTTTCTTGGAGCTTCCCATTCTCTCCTTGATCCAATCAAATATTTCGTCAGTATTTGGTTGTTTAATCCATATTCGTTCTGCAAAATCCGGTGTTTGAATAATTATTTGAAATTTTGTTATATATTCTAATTTCTGTTTGTCAAGATATTCTTTTATTCGTGATTTTTCCTGCTCAGGTATCACATCTCTTCTCGCACCTTCAAGTTGTAGAATATTTTTCATGTATCTCTTGAAAACTTCATTGCTGATAAATTCTTCATTTATCAGTGTTTCAGGTATGGTTTCAATTAATTCGTCTATCAATTCCGTTTCCCTCTCTGTTGGTGGTTATGATCGTAGATCCATTTATTCATTGGTCGTATAATCTGTTTGGTTTGCTCTTCATTTTCTTATACTGGTACTGCTTCTCCCATTAGGCATCTAGTTTCCTAATCTTTCTTCATTTTCTCTCGTTATTCTCTCTTTGACTTACTTTAAAAATATCTTCTGTATTCTACGTTTGTCTGATGATGTTGGATTAATTTTTTCATCGGGCTCGGTTTGTTCTTCCCATTGTTTTTTCACTTCGGTTTCGTTTAGCTGGTTTTGTGGAGACTTTTTATGTATATTGTAACAGTACTGTTCTTTAACGTCTTTAATCATTCTTAGCATATTGATTCTGGGTGGATTGTCTTGTCGTTGCCGAAACCTTTCTTGTTTTACTATTTCTTCCTACATCTGCAGTTGTTGCCAATCTTGTACATGTTGTTGTCGTGTCACTTCCACTTCTCGGTTTCGGGTATTTTCTACTCTCTGCATCATGTGAATATTTTGCTGTCGTTGATTTTGCTGATTTGTTCTCATCATACTTGACATCATGTTTTTTAGTTGCGAAATTTCTTGCATCATGTTAATTTGCTTTCCTTGTTCGGTTATATTTTGCCTTGATGGTCCTCGGCTTTGATTGATTCCTCCTCTACAATCTTTCGTCACATGTCCTTGTACTCCACATGTGTAACAGGTTCTGAGTTCGCATCGATTTAAAGTATGTCCTTTTTTCCCGTATCTTGCACATGGTATGTTTCGGAAACACTCATTTTCCCAATGCCCTGGTTTTCCACTGGTTCGTCATTGCTTATTTTGGTTTGAATTACTAGCGTTATTGTAGTTTGGTCGCTGGTTGTTGTTGAAGTTCGTATTCGGGCGGAAACTGTTTGTTCGTGGTATTGGTGGTTTGAATATCTGGTGCGCACCCAGTATGAATTGATTTACTTTTGCATTACTTGCTTCATTTTCCTCGACTTTTGTTGTCATTGCGGCGATCATTGATTCGTCTTGCATTGTTGCAATTCGGGTTGGTAAATGTATTTCTGCTTGATTTGCTTTTGCCACATCATCTAAGGTTGCCAGTATTTGCATACCTACTACGGATTTCAATTCGGGTCGTCTTAGTCCATCCTCAAATATTCCTATTAGGTGAGTTTCTGCCAGAATTACTTCTGTGGCTGTTTTTGCCAAGCGTCTTATTTTGCGAACATTGTGTTTGATTCGTCATGCCTTTGTTTTCTATATGACAGCTCTTGCATTCCTTGATTCGTTAATTTTGCGACTTTGAATATCGTCGTTAAGAATTCTTTAATCTCTCTCCAGGTATCTAACTTCTTTTTCCTCTCTCTCGCTTCCAAGAAGATGTCTAGCGCACTATTGCACAAATAGTGGCATTCGATTTTTCACCATGTCTGGCAACCAATTACATACTTCGATATATACTCCAAAATTCTTTATGAACGTATTTAGTTTGCTTGCATTTCCGTTAAACGGTTCTCCTCAGACTTTTTCTCGGTATTCTTTGGCTTGTTCGCCCGTAGCTGGTAGTTTTGTATTATGGTCTTCAGGTTTTGCCATGTTGTTCTTTATAAGTCTTTTTTCCAAGGTTAATTTTTCTTCGTTTGTCGATTTGGGAACGCTTCTTTGTTGATTTATAGTTTCGTCTTCTGATTCCACAGGTGTATTACTTTGGGTTATTGATTTCCTTGTTTCTCGGTTTTCTCTAGCACTTGATCCTTGACTGTCGGTTTCAATATTTTCTAGCGATGTAGCTCTGGTTTCTTTTCTTGCTAATGTGTTGATCTCTCTCTATTTATATTCGTTGCTACTGCTCTTTCGAAGTTTTGACTGCCTGAAATTCGGAAGCTGTTTGTTGATCGGAGGGTTCGTTTATTCTCAATGATTCCGGTTTATACGGACGCCCTTGTGTAGGTTGATTTTCTTTAGTTATCTTTGGTTGTCGAATAATTCCGTCTGGTTTCTATTGTAGACTGTCTTCGGTTATTGTCGAATACTGGTTTGTTTGTCTCCTTGCTTTGTCGAGCGTATTGTTTGGTTGTGTTAGTAATGCTCTGTTGATTTGTTTGTATTGATTGCCTGATTGCTTTGCTTGCTTTGATTGCGTTGTATTGATTGAGTTCTAGATTGAAAAAATGAACCATGTAGCATAAATCGCTTACACCGGATTTCATGATGGTGATTTCATGAAGGTGTTAATTGAGACAGTTTTGCTACGAGTCTGGTTTACCTTCATTGATTGAACGCCACTCAGCTATCCAGACATGTTCATAATTGATTATTTTAATATGCTATTAAAATATCAAATCAAGCTACGAACCAGGAAAAGACATGACAACTGGAAGACAGAAAAACCTATTAGACACGATGAAACAAGTTACCAGAGTCGTAAACAGCCAAAAAAACAAAATCAAAATATTATAGTAATCAGGCGAAACAGAAACGAGAATATAACAAAATCCACGATGCTAGATTGAATTACCGGAAACAGATGGAAGCAATCATCAAAATAATTAAGGAAATAATGCCCGAAATGGACTAGAAACAAGAATACCACCGAGATATTAGGAGGAATAACAAAGGTGATCACGAACTACGCAAAAGGCTCAAAATCAACAGCAGAAATCAGCATCTGAAAGAAAAGAATTCCAATATTATTCACAATAATTGACATAGCGGGTAATACACCACTACATCATGCCATAGAAAGCAAATACGAAGAACGAACGATAGAAATTATTGAGGCAATGAACCAATGTGGACAACATACAAATATCAGAAATGAGAAAGGACAAACACCCATGATGATTGCAGTGTCAAGAGATGCATCAACGAAAATTCTGAAGGAGTTATTAAAAACTGGATCAACTCTAAATGAGAAGGACAATAAAGGAAAAACGATGTTAAAGTATATTATGATGTCCGAGAAGCAAGAGCAATAGATTTCGTTACGATAAATGCAATTAAAGATGACATCGAAATAATAGGACAAAATTTAAACCCAATCCTTGGAGAAATCGAGGGAGGATACGATGAAGCAGCAGCAAAACTGATCAAGTGGAGAAAAAGAAAATCCGACAACGAAATCATAGACGTAAACAAATTCGAAAGCAATGAAAATATATTACTAAAAAGAGCAATAAATTCCGAGTATGCATTACCAAAGACGATAAAAGCTTTGTTAAAGAGAAGAGAAATAAAGTTCACGGACAATAAAAGAGAGCCTTAGAGAATAGGGTCCAGAAAAGAAGAATTAGAAACCTTGGTATGAGAAATTCACCGGATACAACGAAATTCTAGCAGTAGAAAACAAGAAATTGATGACAACAGAAATGGAAGAAAAATGATAATCAAAATGTATGAGGATATAATCAAAGAAATAAGTGTCGAGGACAACAGGAGTAAGAAGGCTCTACGTAATAAAGACCAGGACAAAAAGGACGATGAGGACAAAAAACGAAAAAAGAAGATGATAACGAAAGAGTGAGAAAACCGAGATAGTAATAAAAAGCAAAATTCAGTAGCATACAAGGAAATAAGACAACAACCAAAGCCAAATAACGTAGACGATCAGAAAATTGTTACAAACGTGATAGTTATGTGGATAATAATTCAGGAAGTAAAAGCAACCGAAAAGTACAAACAAAAAACTACGGGAAAACGAATTTGACCGAAACCAGAGAACCCAAAATACGATAGTACAACGAAACTGAACAAGTACCTTGTACCAAGAGAGAACGAAGCAAACCAAGATATGAACCAATGCCCAAGCATGATATGGACGCAACAACCACCGTCACTAATGGCACCACTCAAGTGGCCAAGTGAAATCGACATATATCAAGTAACTGACGAGAGATGCATTGAGATACGAACCTTGCGCGTAGACCTTTTGGAGATAAAGTAATAAATAGTTAGAAATGTGCATATAATGCATATAATAGTTATGTTTATATAGTAATGTATAAAAGTAGTGTATAAATATTATATGAAATGAGTAAAATAATATCCGATAATATATAAAAAGGGTGTATATATATTATAGTCGAGTAAAGAAAACAAATTAAAAATCAGGCGATGTGACAAAGAATAAAGCAGAATGAGAAAGACAAGTGATATGATATTATCTGAAAATTGAGAAACGAATCAATCGGAAGCTTACCAAATATATCAAGCAGTAAAGCTTAGTTGTAGCGACGATGCCCAACATCTGAAAACTAAATGTACAAGCAGAGATAAACGAGTTTGGACCAAGTATCAGATCTGGAGCAGAAATTGAAATAAACCGACTAAGGGTACCAAAGCCATCAACGAAATCAGAGTCAAGAGTAGACATGGAGAGCAAATTAAAACTTGGAAAATCCAGTACAATCAGATGAAAGACGAAAATCAGGAATAACGAAAACAAATTCAAGATCAAAGCAAGATAAAGCAGCAAAACAGTAAAGATTTTACCAACACAAAACGGAAGCAATGAAGAAATAAATGAAATATTAAGTCAGGCAATGAAAAAGACGATGGAAAATAATTTGACGAAAAACTGAATCAAGTAATGAGAAACTGACGAATAACAACAAATGGTAAATAACTGAGAAACGAAAAATTTGTGGTCATTGAGTTAAACGGAAAAAACGAAAAAGACAAAGAATTAGAACCAGTAAAGCTCAATATACAAAACTAAATGAATACAAAAATGGGAGGAAGAGACTCAAAAACAGAGCAAGGAATAGAACCGGAAAAACAACCAATTGCAGCCAAATGAAACAAAAAATTGACATCATGAAATAGTAATTGCAAACCAGAATGACGTTCAACACCAGATATGAATGAAGAAAAGACCAGAGAAATAAATCAAAAACAACTCAAAAATCCAAAACCAGATAACAAGAAGGACAAATCAAATCAGTAAAGAGAGAATGCAAAGGGCAATGCCAATAAAGGACAAGACAAAAGATGATGAGACTGAACTACAAAATGAACCCAATCAAAATGGAATATCGAAAGAATCTTGTAAATCGTAGTAAAGGCAAACAAAGAAGATAAATGATGTCAAAATAAAGTTAATACCAATCACAGAAACGAGAAACCAGATATGATAATTAAAGCAACAGAGATAAAGAAGGGAGAGGAACAGAAGGTCAAACAACTACCTAAAATCAAGAAGGGTGATAACAAGTCTTATTAAAATGGCTCGAAATATGTTGTAATAGTCAAGCAATTGTAAATAATCATCAAAACCCCATAATTGTTATGAAAACCAGGAAAGCGGAAGCAGCATGATATTGGTGATGAGAAGGAAGATATCAGTAATAAGCCCATATATACAACCTAGTATCCCTTACAAAGAAGTCGAAAAACCCCACAATCAATCAATCAATGCAAAAATTACCTGTAGCCAATATGCCGAGATATGCAGAAACCCAAAGGATACCAATTACGGACTGATCAACTTCTAAAATACCCAATGCCCAAAAGATTAAAACAAGAAAAGTAAATAAACTAATAATCAAAGTGAGCAAAGTCCAAACTTAAAAAGATCATACAAACCCTCAGAACTCTAGAAAATCAAATCCGAAAGTCATTAGAAAAGGAAACACCCATCAAGGAAACCATATTCAAATAATCATGGATACTCTTTAGAAACCCTACAAAATAACAGAAAAGAACCGAAAACCGAGAACAAACAGACAAAATCGATAACCAAAAAGATGAAACCCAAACAAACCTAAAAGAATAATGAATAATCCCGAACCAATCAATGATCATTAAACAATCGAGACGAGATAATATGATAACGGATCATCTATCCACAGAATCCAATTGAACCTCACCCAGTTCAAGATGCTAAAAATTCAACAACCAAAAGCAAGAGTATCTATTTACCATCCAAAACCCTAAATACACCAGCAAAAAAGGAGTCTTGAACTAAACATTCTATCTATTCTTCTCAGCTGAGATTCACTAAGGCTGCCTATCTTCTAAACAATCGGTATCTAATCAGCCCTATATCAAATAGTCAATCTCCCAGACTAAACAAAATCTCAAAACCAAATCGCACAACATATATCGAATCGTCAAAAATCAGAACCTGCTGAAGAAAGTAATCAATCAGAAACCAAAGAATACCAAGACATTAGCGAGATGAATATCTAAGTGAAAGAATATTGAACTCATGATTAATAATGAACTAATGATGCTTAGACTATTAACTATTCTTTATGTGTGATCATAACCGGACTGTATGTCCTCTTTCACTTCATCTTGTAATCCATAGATTGATGTATAAGTATGATTATTTTTATGCATGTGGGTTTTGAGGTCACGACCCTGTAGCTCGTAGACCCAATCGAATGGAAAATGTAATTGGTGGGTTTCTGGGTGTTGATATTTTGAAACTATATGGTTGTTACCCAGACAACCCCATACAAATATTCTTCGCTTACCACTCGGCACCCGTTGCTTAGCAACGTTGGAACTGTGTTCGAGTGGGTAGATCGTCCGCAAAACGTGAGCGCCATTGCTAATACTATAATTGACCGAACGATACATGGGTCCAACGAGCTGCCGATAGAAGGCCTGTACTCGATTTCGATTTTTAGGTCCCATTATTTTCCTATCTCTTTCAAATGTTAACCTATACTCTCATATCATTCATTGTTATGTCCCATCTTATAGTCCTTCTTATCGTTTTCCGTGTTGATGATTATTCTATGGCCTGTACACCCTTTGTTATTGGTGGGTTTCTGGGTGTTGATATTTTGAAACTATATGGTTGTTACCCAGACAACCCCATACAAATATCTTTCGCTTACCACTCGGCACCCGTTGCTAAGGAACGTTGGAACTGTTTTCGAGTGGGTAGATCGTCCGCAAAAAGTGAGCGCCATTGCTAATATTATAATTGACCGAACGATTCATGGATCCAACGAGCTGTCGATTTCGATTTTTAGGTCCCATTATTCTCCTATCTCCTTCAAATGTTGGTCATACTGTTATATCATTTAGCTTTGTGTCCATTCGCTTAGTCCTTCTTATCGTTGTCCGTATTGATGATTTTTCTATGGCCTGTAAACCCATTGCTATGTTAAACATCGTCACATTATCTCTCTTACTCTTATCCATATTATAACTACTATGCTCCTTGTCATTATCACTAGCATTATCATTGTTTCCCTCATCTGTATTACCCTTATTAATTGTTACTACTATTACATTTATTATTATTCTTATTACTATAATTACCATTATATTTATTATTATTACTACTATTATCATCATAATTTTTATCATTACTATTATAGGCACCATGATCATTATTATTATTATTATCCTCATTATTATTATCATTATTATTATAATTATTATTATTATTATTGTTATAATTATTATACTTATTATCAATATTATCAAAAAATTTTTATGTAGAGATTCGTCCTTAGTTCTCAGCTTTAAGAAAGATTTTTCTTATAAAAAAATCTAGCCGTCATCCATCTGTATTTTCCAGTTTTCGATAAAGAATTTTTGTTAATTCGAAAAATTTTAGCAGCGTTCCGCCCTTATTTTACAGTTTTATCCTTATTCTGCAGTTTTCGATAAAGTATTTTCATCGATTCGGAAAATTTGAGCAGCGTTCCGCCCTTATTTTACGCGTTCCATTTTTACTTTACTATTTTTGTTAAGTATTTGAATTAATTCGGAAAATTTGAGCAGCATTCTGCCCTTATTTTTTCAGTTTTTATGATAAATGATTTAACTATTTCCAAAGATTTGCTCAGCGTTCTGCCCATATTTTTCCGTTTCAATTCGACATAATTTATTTAAATCTTATATATTATTTAAAAAACATTATTTTTCCTGATTTTGGTCTTCGGATTAATCTTTTTCCGATGGCTATTCATTTTAACTGTTGCAACGATTTCGCAATTTTCCCCGCTACCCATTCCCTCTCTTTGTCCTTAAGATCTATGTATATTCATTTCATATTTAATGAGTGCCCACTGGACTACTCGGTGTTAGATATTTTGAGCCGATTGTTGTTAAAAATTTATGTCAATTTTACAGGAAACGGATGATGAAGGAGCAGCCAAAGGGCTACTCATTTACCCTCCAATTTCCCTATCTACAGATAATATTGACGTTCCAACTCCTGCGTTCCGCACGCCGGAGCCTTCACGGGCACGAATCATTGGCGGTATTCCACGCACTTACATGGTTCGAATAATATGTTTGATTTTATTAACTTGTGATGTGTCTTTGGCTGTGAGCCGGAAAAGGAATAACAAATAATATTTTACCATAGCATTTGGAATAAAAGTTTCGATGCACTAAGGCTATAGATAGAAAATATTTATTCAGCATATTACATCGGCCACATACATTTGAAATTCATTGTATCCATTCCATAAAATTTACTTCGAAAATCCCATAAATTTAATTCGAAAAATCCTCCATAAATTCAATTGGAAAAACAAAAATCATCCATAAATTCAATTTGAAAAACAAAAATCATCCATAAATTCGATCTGAAAAGTCATCCATAAATTCAATTGAAAAATTACCCATCAATTCCCTTCGAAAAAATCAATTAATAATATTGCACCAGTTGAGAGTGATCGTGTTCAGGCAAAACACTTACCCGTGTTAATTGCCTGAATGCACGGCTCTC
The DNA here is from genome assembly GCA_022537955.1 of Schmidtea mediterranea. Taxonomy (NCBI): domain Eukaryota; kingdom Metazoa; phylum Platyhelminthes; order Tricladida; family Dugesiidae; genus Schmidtea; species Schmidtea mediterranea. Next base: position 188,112,696 of record CM039679.1, on the reverse strand, counting down.
AACCAGTTATACAACCAGTTATACAGTTCTGTAATGAAATTTTTTCTCCGAAAAATAAGACTGAAAATTTGTGAAAACACATCGGTATTTATACCTATAATTTGGCCTTAACCTTGCGTGTTAGTTTTACTGCGATTAAACAAAATTCGACTTTGAAATTATTTATGTTATCTACATTAAATTTTTATTTATTTCTTAATTTATATTGGTAATTTATTTTTAACATTTTTAATTAAATTTATTCATCCAAAAAATATTTTATTTTTATTCATTTAATTCATTAATTTTTACTTTTATATAAATGGTCATTTTACGGTCGGATTTTCTTGTTATTATGTTATTTTTTATGTAAATTTCGTGCGGTTCTTGATGCATTTTGTATTTATTTTATTTTACTTTTATGTTTTTGATTTTATATTTATTTATATTCTCTCAGATTTTACAGTGTTTAGTTGGTGTTGTATATTGTATTTTAAGTTATCTTGGTGCTGGGTTTTCGTGCTGTATTACTGATGCATTTAAACAATTCTCAAGGCTATTTGTGTGCTGGCCCAACACTACAGTGTGACTATAGTAGGCGATTTGAGCCTATTTCTTATCTTAGGCTTTTTTTATCAAGAAAAATTACTTAGGCTTTTTAACAAAGAAATATTTTTTAGGCTTTTTTATTGATAGACGATTCGAGCCAATTTTACCTTAGGCTTTTTTATCCAGAGTCAAAAATACCCCCTCATTATAGTGTGACCATCGTTGGCGATTTGAGCTATTTTTATTTTATGCTTTTTAATCAAGAGTCAAAAATACCACCTGACTATAGCGTGACCATTTTAACCGGAGGCGATTCAGGCCAATTTTTATTTTAGGCAATTTAGTCTATAAGCGATTTAAGCCAATTTTATTTTTGACGTTTTTATCTAGTGTCAAAAATACCTCCTGACTGTATGACCGAAAAAATTTACAATAAAAAATATACACTAAAAATATTTCAAAAAAATTTGAATTTAAAGAAAACGCGCCAAAAATTCAAAAAAAAATACACAAAATCAATTACATTAATTACGTCATTACATAATTTAATACATTATGATCTCCCCCTCCCCTATTTTATTATGCAATTTTTTATAGTGCAATGTGCCCTTAACTACCTACTTATATTTGGGCTTTTTAATCGAAAAAAAATACCTAGGCTTTTTTATCGTGAATTTAAAAATTTTAACAAAAATTTAAGTTAAAAAATAATCTACTTCATTAAAACAAATAATTTAAAAAATTCCTGTGATAAACCATTTAAAGATAGTATGAGTAATATGTTCAAATGGATGTTTTTGCCACGATTTCAAACGTGACCAAACAATCTATATATTGTTAGCCAAAATTTAAAATTTTTTAAAAACTTAAAATTTGAACAAAAAATTAAATGATAATTCCATTCATTAAAACAAATAATTTTAAAAAATTTCCTGGATATTTGGCTTGAAAAATTATTTTTTTTGGGGGTTTCAACTTTTTTTAAAACAAATATCCACGGGGTATAGTCCTCATTATGCATTACTATTATCGTTTATTATTGTTATCGATCGTTTTCAAAACCTACATTAATTGAACATTCAAACAATCTGTTCTTGCAAACTAAATCAAATTAAGTAAATTTTTGAACAAATATCACTGAAAAGCGAATTTAAAATTTATTATTCAAATACTCATCTTATCCATGCTATTTTCATAAGAATTAAACAACATGAAACGAAACTGGGGAGTTTCAAAATACCCACGAATCGAATTAAAAATAGAAATTTTATTGTTTTCATTTATAAAACTAGTCCAAATAAACGGTACCAATTTGGCTAATTGAATTTTCCCCACAGTCTCCGGTTTATCATCGTTTTTTTTTAATGAATTGATTTTTCTATTGAGAGACAATGAAATCTGTTGAGATAATACTGATATAAACTGATTGAATTGCCCAACACCACTACTTTCAAATATATTAGCAAATAATGCATACACATCAGTTTCAATGGGCTTGGAAGAGGTTTGTAGTTGGATTTTATTTATAAACCTTTCCAAAATATTGCTATGAACTTCATCTCTTATTTGATCAAAAATATCGAAAACATTATCTGAAGTTAGCATATGCTTCAATGATATAGGTTCAACTATTTTGGCAGATGATTTATGAATTATATTGTACCAATCGGATATTTGCGACTAAAAATAATTTATAAAACAGCTGATTGAAAATATTAAAAATAAATGTTTGATATTAAGTGTATCAATATATATTTGATAAGAGCAATATATCAAAAATTTGAGATATTTGATGGCATTCTGCGCGGAATTTCAAAGCAGAGCTGGACCGCAATCTTGAATTAGGTTTAGATGGAAAAACTACAAAAATTCATCGAGGAAGTTTTTGTTGAGCTAAGATTTAAAAACATGTGTTTCGACTATTGGTGGTTTGTTCGTATGTCGTTTGACCGGATTGGTATGGAAATTATAAATATGAAAAGACTGATTAGTTATTAGTTCCAAATTACTACGCTAATTATTGAAGTCCAACGCGACTTATTGTAAACACAGATATACTTATTTTTACATTAAAGATTAATTAAGATTTTAGTATCTCAAATAATATAATTTTAAGTATTTTTATTTATATATTTTATTTTTATTATTTCTTATCTTAAAATTCAACAAGTAATACATGAATTATTTCTCGATTAGTAGATTCAGAAAACATGTACTATTATCCGTACAACTATCATACATATTATTGATAAAATCGTAATTTCTAACATTTTCTCTTACATTTATTTCTAAATGTTCAATGTCAAAAATTCTGGAGCACAATACTTGATAAACTATTAGTTCAAATAAAATCTCAATACATAGTTACATTATTTATCAATTATTTAATAAAATATTTAAATAATTTATATGCATTTAAATTATTTTGTGTTACACCTAAACACAATGTCTGATTCTAATCAAAAAATATACGATACATTAAGTAATATCCAGTATAATTCCCAATAGTATACTAATTTTGAGCTAATGGCTCTCATCAGTACTATGTGATAAATAAAATTAAGTTTTTCAAGTTGTTTTATTAGTCTGATAGCTTGTTACCAGTTTCTGTGTTGAACTTGTAGTCCACAGAGGTAGGATTGTATCTACCATGGTTTCAAGTGAAATAAGGTTTCAAGATAAAGATTTGCCTTATTTCTTGCCTTAAAGCCAAAATTTTCAAACTTATTTGATGTCCAGTGCATCGGGATAAGTGTATAACAATGTTAACGTGGAATTGTTTTTACACTTAAATGACGGAAGAAAAATCAGAGCGCCTCCCGCGTAGTACTGATGAGAGTCATTAGCTCGAAACTAGTATACTATTGGGAATTGTACTGGATGTATCGTATATTCTTTGATTAGAATCATACGTTGTGATAAATTATATTTAATAGATATTATAGATATAACATGGCGTTACTAACGGAAAAAGAATATCTACAGGAATACTTTTTCAAAGATAAGTAATCAAAACTGATAGTATTTAAGAAGCGAGGAAGTAGTATAAAAGAATTGTAGAAAGAACAAGGTAGAAAATCGAATAAAAATCCAATCAATAATAATCAGAGATGGGTAAGAGGAAAGTACTAAAAACAAAAAGCTACATGTTTTAAATGTAACAAAGAGTGGCATTTGCGAAGTTTTGTCCAAAGAAGGACGACAACGGAAACATGGATGCAAGGACGTGCTATAAGTGTGGTCATTTAGCAGCGAATTGCAGAACAAATACAAATAGAATGAAAGCGAGCTACATGCAGGGACAACTTTAGGTTTCATGGAAATTTTTGATGATAAAAGACCACTATTGGAAGTATGTCATCATCAGAGCAGCAAAGAAAAATCACGAAACAGAAAATACTTTAGATCATACTATTAAAGATAGCGAAAGGAAGGAGTTGATGAAAACAATAGAGGAAAATAAGGATTTTTTTTAGTAAATACAAGTAAATACAAGTATTGGGAAATTTACATCAGTGTAGCGTAAAACCGAGACAGTAGATGCTTCCCCAATGGCTTTTAAACCGAGAAAAGTGCCATTAGGCCTGGAGGAAGAGGTTGATCACATGGTGCAAGATTTACTAGAAGGTAGAATTGTGAAACCAATTGAGTCAGCGTGAAATTTTCCGATTAATGTTGTAAGAAAAAAAGAATGGAGATATTAGAATGTGCACTGGGCACAAAGACGGCAAGACCAATTTTTCAGATACCAGCTGCGGAAGACCTTTTCGATAAACTATAAGCTTGTGCGATTTCTAGGTTACCTCCATACGAACAATGCTTACTTAAAAATAAAGAACCAATGAAACGTCGAAAGGTGAAAGTGTACGATAAATGAAAAAATGATAGAAAAAACGACCTAGAATCAGAAAAGGTTTTGATAAAAAGGAAAATACACGAAAATGATTGGGGACAAGACGATGATTCTGCTGTACAAACCATAATCAAAATGATGCAACAGCCAGATCCGGGAAAGGAAAGAAATAAAGAAGAGAATGGAAACGGTAGTACAAACAATATGAGCTCAGAGGAAAATATTAAGGATAAGGGGTAATCTACTTTATATTCAGGAAGATACTGCTACAGACTGATACTTACGAAATCAAAAAGGAAAGAATTGATAATACAATTCCACAGTTTTTATGACATCCGGTAATCGAAGAAACTTCTCGAATAATAAAGAACAAATATTATTGGCCTAATATAGAGTTTGATAAATCGGAAATGTCAAGAATATGCACATAAAAACAGAAACGGTAGAATAAGGGCACCATTTCAAAGTATAATTTTAGAAAAATCTTTTCAGATAATAGACATGACAGGACCGTTGAAGACAAGACAGAAAGCATAGAGATATATACTGGGAATAATCGACTATTTTTCGAAATACGTAAGCTTAATAACATTGAGAAATATTGAAACAGAGAGTATTGCAAAAGCGGTGTGGTCACTATGAATTTCAAAGTAGAAGTAACTTTAATCAAACTTTTTTTGCCGAATACTGTAAAATATTAGGAATTAAGAAAAGTTTACGTCCCCATACTGCCCACAGAGTGATGGACTAGTAGAAATGTTATTTCGGACTGCTAAAAGTATGATTGCAGCGGTGTTAGAAGAGAAGAAGAGCAAAGAGTGGATTGTAGTACAAAAATCAAAAAATTATTCACCTTATGAAATAGCATTTGGTAAGATTGCCTATATCAGCAATAAATGTTAATACGAGATATGTTCAAGATAACGATTAGTTACAGCAGCTGCAACTAAATTTATGAGGTATTCACGAGAAATTAAGAGAAAATATGAATAGACAAAGATATAATTGGAATCGATGGCACAAAGAGTTGATTGTAGGAGATAAAGTAATGATAAAGAATAGAGACAGAAGGGATTTGAAAGATAAGTATATAGCCATTTAAAATAGAAGCAATAATTGACAAATGGACGAGAAATTAGAAACCGATGTACCGATATCAGTGGAAATTTTGCAATTATTCATAATTAAAAATCAAAAGGTTTTGACATAAGATTTGGTTTTAAACGAGAAACCATCAAAAGAATCCGAAAATAATGGCTGTGAAAAATTAAGATTTTTGCTTTTTAGTGGCAGTTTCTATTATAAAGTCTATTTTTACTTCAAATTAAAAAACATTAGATTAAAAAACATCTGCTAATTATTACACAAAAGCCATATAAAAGGAAGTATAAAAGGTCAAGATTCAAAATAAGGATAAAACGATTATTACTAAAAAACATAATAACCGTTTTAAATAATATTGGTTTAAAATTTCAAATATGGAAAGTATTTAGATACTAACCCAGAGTCGATCAAATTTTTTTAATTTTGAAGTAAATAATGATGAATAATCAAAATACCATGAAATTTGAAAATTAAAATTAACTTCAAGTATTCCGTGCTTTAATATCAACCTATAGCCTAAGAGGAAAAACATATAATCTGTTTAAATAATTTCAAAAAAAGTCTTCTTAATCTGTATGTTTGATGTATCAGACTTTTAAATCATAAGGTAATGTAGTAGTGTAAAATGAACTGTGTACCCCATGTGCTTGGAAACTTCTATGAATATCATCTTTTTAAATAAAATACATATTCTTTCTACAAACAACTCTTTCTGTGAAGTGCGCAATCCTCTTATACTATCGGTGACATAACTATACAAGTTATTACAACAAATTTTGTTTTAATAAGATGACCTACATTTTTTAATATTTGATTTAATATTTGAAATGCCAATTATAAATGTATTGTGTCATGCGATATGATCGTTAGTCAATACAAGTAAAAGCTGTGATACGAGAATCGGTGAAAGATTTGATAATAGAGTAAAGGAGTATGGATGGTAGAATGACAGTCTGCAAAACCTGTGACATGATAGTCGGGAATGAGTGGTCGAATATATTTATTTAAAACCTTCACACCATATAAACTTACTTTTAATATTTGTAATGTAAAATTAAGAAATTCAAGCTTAGATTTTTCATCAATTGGTTTGAATCGTACTTTTGAAGGGAAAATGATTTCATAAAATGTCGAAAATATTCCAAAATACCCAGGAGATGCATTTCTAGATTGGAAAAGGTTGCCGGCCAATATGGACATTTGGATATGAATAGAGATGCAAATAAATGCCCAACTGTACATTAATAATGTTAATTTTGTAAAACTAAGCACTTTGAATTTTTCAATAATTCCAATTTCTCATCAGTTGAAAGAGATGCGTATTGTTGCTTATTGTAATCCACGGATTGACTAGTTTTCACGTAAATAAATCCCAAACTTCTAGCTACATTTTCTAAATCAACTGATGATTCAATTTCATTTTCTACCTGCATCAAAATAAAATTTAAAAAATTATTTAACTTAAATTTAAATTTAACTCCAGAAAATTTGCAATAAAATGTAAAATTAAAAAAACATTTTGTCAAAATTTAAATCAAGAACATTTCAAAAAATAATTCGAATTAATAAAAATAAAATAACATTTATTTTTCAGATTATCAATCAATATTTATTTTTTACATTTAATAATAAAACTCTTTTCAAGCTTTTTCAACAAATTTTAATACAGAGTATCGAAAACTTTAAAAATATTACGATAAAGAACATATTCGATATCTTTCCGAATATAAGAATAGGATGCATAACTTTTTCCTTATTTTTAATGTTTTCTATAACACCGGAAACCTTCAATCTTGGGGTTTTAAAATTAGTCCCTGAAATTCCGAGATTGTTTTAAAATCAAATATAGAATAAAAATCGCTTATTTAAAATTATTTTATTTGAAAAGGAATATTTACATTCTGCTCAAAACTTTTATATTTATTTTTTGGTAATTCAAACTGATTCCCGGGATTGCAAAACTTTTTCCCAGTTACTTTTTCTCAGCTGATAATTGATAACTCTTTCAATAAAAGTTGTTGGGTTATTTGTATTAAAGTCGGTTATCCTGACTCCTCGGGTTTTTTAGAAATAAATAAGCAAACCTAAAACAAAAAGACTTTATTCACAATTTATCACAAATACAAGTTTTCAACTGATTTGCACCTTCCTATCATTGATAATTTTTGGTTATCGTGAGGTAGGTTGCCCAAGGGGTAATCACCTTTCTGGCACTATAATTTTTATTTAGTTTCTTTAATTCTACTACAATACTTTTTCGATCAACTGGCAACTCGTTTGATTTTGATATGATTGATCCCCTTTTATAGTTTTTTGGAAGGACAACTATCTAATATTTGGTAAACATTATTCCTGAAGTTTCTAAAGACTAATGAGTATTTATCATAAATGAGGTAAACACTACCCGAACTCCTCTGGCAATCACAGGGCTTGATTTATCGTTCGTGTAGGTTTATTTTATCTGACTTATACAATTACATAAGTCTTAAACTTATTATTCGCCGGTTTTCCTTAATCTCTCGGGTTTCCTCTTATCTCGAGTTTCCCATTAGCGATTAATTAATTTAAATTAGTTTGTATTTTGCTTATAACTTTTCCTGCGGACCCTTCACTAAACTTTTATTATTATATTTCAATTTGTCTCATGATCTGGCATTCAACCATACCCGTTTCCCCAGGTTTATATAAATTTTAAATTTTAATTAATTTTTGTGTTTTTTGTCATTTTTGATTTATCATGCATTTATTTCATTTCAATAATTTTATGACAACCGCAACAGAATTATTACATGAGATTCATAAATGATTATACAAGAATTGTTCAACATTTATGTAATAATGCTAAGATGGGATAAATTTATCTTAGACAAAAACTCTAGTTACTGAGTTTTGGGCCAATAATGCTAGAGACCATACAATTGTACTTATAATCCTAAGAGCAAGATTGATCAGCGAAAAATCAATGAAATATTTGCTCTGATTTCTTAATAAAAATTGCCAAGGATGAGCTTAGATGAAGAGAAATAGAATAAAATAATATTATGGAAGTAAATTACTCTATTTTTTTAGATTTGTTAAGCCAAAGAGCAAACGAATTTTTTTAATAATGACTAAAAAAGCAATCAAACAGGAATTCAACTTACCAGTATCAGTTAAACAAGTTAGTCGAATAAACCACGAGAACAGAAAAAAGATCTCATAACGACATTACGCAATTGGAGATCAAGAGAATTCAGAAAAACCAACATTCAGTAGCTCGCAATATAATTTACACTAACAAAAGCAGGCAGATTTACAATATAAGAATTGATTGAAGATGAAATATAAAATCAGAACAATGAGTTAGACATAAAGAGGCACTTGTTACTTTGCTTTAGAGGATTTAATATGTAATGATCCTCAAAAGAGTACGAGGAACCGTACAAAATTATCAAATGTCTATTATCGCTTTGAATTGAACATTAATCTTGAGATGAGCAAAAGAGGGGTTAAAATGGCTGAAGTGACAAAGCTTCTAAGAAGAGAACTTTTTCCCCTTAATTTCCTTTAAAATGTTATAGGTCAAATGATATTTTCACAGAAAGAACATGATGAAATTGTAAAGAAAAAAAGGAATCAATTTTATAATTACTTTTACTGATTTGCCAGTTAATACGTAGAACCAAATTTCTTATAGGTCGGTACATATTTAATTATAAATAATTATAAAATAGCTGTATACTTTTGTTTCTCATATGCAAGCAAGGGAATCAATTTTAAAATTACTTCTACTAATTTTCTTAATACGCAGAAAAAAAATTCGTATAGTAGGCGCTGCAAATTCAATTATATATAAATTATTATATAGCGGTATAATTTTGTTTCTGATATGCAGCAAACAAGGGAATTAATTTTAAAATTACTTCTAGTAATTTTGTTAATACGCAGAAAAAATATTGTAAGTAGGCTCTGTGTATTTAATTTCAATGATACATAAGTAAAAGTAATATAATTCTAATAACTGTACATTTTTGTTTCTCATATGCAATGCAAAATGCAAGCAAGGGAATCAATTTTGAAATTACTTCTATCAATTTTGTTAATACTTAGAACAAAATTTTTATAGTAGGCGATGCATATTTAATGATACAAATAGCCTTAAAGCAAAATTAATGACCCTTAATTTTTCATTAATTTTGGTACGTTACACGTTTTCTCTAAACTTAGGCACCTTAATTTTGTACGGTTTGACAGTAATTAATCAAAATTAAATGAACGAAAAAAAAACAAAAAAACGTAAGTTGTTAATTTTTTTAACGCTATTGTGGTCACCGCTAAAGTGATACAATTTATTCTAATTAGTATATTTTGGTTTTTTCATATGCAAGGAATCAATTTTAAAATTACTTCCAGTTGAGTTAATAGGAAAAATAAATTTCGCAAGGTTTTATTTTAATTTTTGGTAGCAATCGTGATTCGTGACGGTTTATGTTTTAATTGTTTTTTATCGTTATTCATATTTTAAAAGTTAAATTGATTTTGGTAAGCATTTTGAATATTCTGCAAATAATATTATAAACTATATATAATCCCCTATTTAACAGAACTTTATTGAATAAAAGTAATATGGAGGATGATAACTGCAATTGCATAATAGAAAAGTTATTTGAACAATCATTTGGTTCAAGATTGTTTGATGATAAAATTGAAATAATTAAGAATGGCAAGCCAACACCATCTTTGGAAAATTTAAGAACCAAAACAAAAAAATGTGTCCGACATTTTTCAATAGATAAGTATCAACAAATTGAATGGTTAACAGGGTGCAAATCATTTTGTGCCCTATATTGTTGGTCATGTCTGTTATTTAAACATGAGAAAAATGTATGGAATGACATAGTTGGGTTTTCTGATTTAAATAATTTTGAAAAGGCGGTAAAAAGGCACGCAGCTTCAGCCTCACATCTACAGTGTATGATTGCGTTGAAAAAATTTGGCACACAACAGAGAATTGAGAATCAAATGGATACAATTAGAAAAATTTCTGTTCAGCAGTTTAATGAAAAAGTTTTAAAAAATAGACAGATCCTTAGTTGGTTAATTGGTGTTGTGTGCTTTCTAGGACAACAGGAATTGGACTTTCGTGGAAATGATGAATCAGCAGCTTCAATAAACAGAGGAAATTACATTGAAATCATAAATTTACTATCTGAATATAATCCGCTTTTAAAAGAACATTTGGATAATACCACTGTTTTTTCCAGATTATCAAGTGATGTTCAGAATGATCTAATCAATGCTATTTCTAACGTAGTGACTGAAAAAATATTGATTGAGATTAAAGAAACCGATTTTGTGTCGATAATACTGGACAAAACAACAGATTCATCGAAAAAATTGCAGTTAGCAATTGTTTTAAGATATGTTTCACATGACGGTGCCATTTTAGAACGATTCATTAAATTTATAGATGTGTCATTAACTCGAGATGCTAAAGCTTTATCGGATATTATTTTGACCTTTTTGGAAAATGAAAAATTAAATCACAAATCAGCTGCTCAGAGTTACGATGGCACTGCAGTAATGTCAGGTGAATCAGGAGGGCTTCAAGCGTTAATAAAAAATGTTATCAAATCAGCCAATTTCGTTCACTGCATAGCTCACAGGCTAAGTTTGGTATTGCAGAAATCATGTGAAAAGGAAAATCAATGCAAAGTTTTTTTACCACTTTATCTGGTCTTGCAAGATTTTTCAGCAAATCATCAAAACGTGCAGCTGCATTTGATCAATATTCTTCTTAGCGACTACCAAAAGTTTCTCCTACGAGGTGGGAGTACAATGGAAGGCTTGTCAAAACCGTTTCCACACACTTACAGAATCTCAAATTATATTTCTCATCTATTAAAAATCAAACATCCGTTTTGGATTGGGATAAAGATAGTCTTATTTTAGCTACTGGATCTTGCAGTTCTTAAAAGATCCAGAATTTTTAGTGCTACTATACTTCTTCAATGAAATATTTCCACAATCTGAAGTTTTATACGATATATTACAAAAGAAGATCTATGACATATCCTATTGTATTCGAAAAATTACAGAGTTTAAAAATATGATAGATGAGTTAATGATTCAAAAATACGAAGAACATTTTGAGATAATTAACTTGGAGCTCAATATTCTGCAACTAGCATCGCAAAAAAGAGAACTTTCTGTGAAAAATAATTGACAGCATTATAAAGTATTAATTAATAAAATTGGGCAAAAAATGATTTCGGAAATGGAAAATCGCTTTGATTCATTGAAACAAATTAAATTCATTGAATTAACTGATACCAGCCAATATGAAAATTTTCAAAACAATTTCCTGTGGACCTTATAAACAACTTTAAAATTAATTATATGCAATATTTTGATATTCAAAAGCTTGAAACTGAACTCAAAGTTATATTTTGTGATTCAGACATTAAGAACAAAAAATATGCTGATGAAATTCTTAGCTTTATGAGGAATTGTGACTTAGACAATTGTTTTAATGAATATACAAAACTTTGTAAGCTGGTGTTAACAATTCCACCAACAACAGCAACAGCAGAACGAGTTTTCTCAAGTATGAAAGAATTAAAAATTACGCTCGCAACAAAATGGGATCGGAAAGATTAAGTTCATTGTCCGTAATTTCAATAGAAAAGGAACTACTTAAGACACTTAATCCACAGAAAATTTTTATGACGCCATAATTAATATATTTTCTCAAAAGGACAGAAGAATTTTTCTTAAATATAAGTACTAGTTATTAAATAAAAAAATGCAATAAAATTTCATTTATTTAAAAAAACTCTAAATATTATTTTCAACTCCTAGGTCCTACATTTTCAGGAACTTGGTCTGTGAATTCTTTTTTCCAAAATGATTTAATAGGTTGCTTCCATAAAATAAAATTTCACGCCTCGTCACTGGTCAGAGTTAACTGCAATAACAATAAATATTATATTTGAAATAATGGTTTCGAGGATCAACTGTGTGAAATATTTGACGTTTATTGCAATGTTCACTGCATGTTGGTATGACAATAACGGTGATACTATCATTTATACATAATTCCATTTGTTTCATTCAGGCGCATAGATTGTAAATGTCATATGCCGCAAGCCCTATTAATGTTGTCGACTAACTCTGACATGGTACTTTACACATTGTGTATTCACAATTCATATTCATAAATAATAACTTTATTGTTGGAAATTGATTAATACGCGAACAGAAAATCACTTAAACAATGACACTAGACACTTACCCAAACCCATCTTTTGGAAAATATTTTAATTTTCTTATCAAATATATAAAAAAGGTTATAAAATAATTTTATACTATCAAGTATTAAGCCAAATTCGTATTTTGGACTTTAAAATAATCTTTTGAAGGCCTATATATTCGAATGTGATTTATCTCGTTAATCATTTACTATAGTATTTTTAATAATTTTAAAATATCAAACACGCACCAAAAATTTCCAAGTAGGAGTGAGCCAATGTATAGTTTATTAAAAGCAAAAATATTTTCATTGATTTCGTTAACTCGTATATTAATTACCTACTTGTCATATAATTTTAAATTATATTAGAAATCACTTAACTGAGTAAAAATTTTACACTAAATCATTAAATTAACTTTAATATAAATCAAAAGCACATTTAGTATAACATTGAGAGAATTTATAATTTAAAACGTACATTTTTCAATATATTTTCAATTGTATCCAGCGCATTGTTCAACATAGATTGAAAATATTGGGCCTTCTGCATTTTGAAATCAAGACTACTATTGACTTGGCATTTTATAGAATTACTATGCAAATATCTTGTTATTTTAAAAGCGATATAGCTACCACCTATAATGCTTGCCAAACATATAAGTTTTTTCCTATTTTTTCGAAGATGCTCATAAATTCCGTGCATTTTACTGTAAATATATTAGATAAAACATCCAATGTGTTAAAAATTTTGAAATGTAATTATTTTAGATAATTAACTTAAATTTGATTAATAAATTTCTACAAAAATAATATATTCAAATTAAAATTAAGTTGGGTATTTTAATTTAAAACAATTCTTTTTGAACAATTTATTTACTTCACATATTCTTTATATATAATTATTAAATTGTTGAATGTTTTTAAATTAAAATTAAATAAGAATAAACTAACAATAAATTTATTTTTAGTAAAATTGAATTTGGTTTTTGATTAACTGTGAAAGGTTTTGCAAATAAAAATGATGTCAGTTCTGAAATCAATTACAAAACTTGAATAAGTTATATCAACGAATAAAAGAAGCCTGGTGCTCTTAAGTAACGCCGAGCCATCTAATAAACTTGTTGAGTCCACGTCACGTCGAATAAAGGATATATTTTAAAACCAAAGGTACCTGACGGAATATTGTGTTTTATCGTGATTACAAGATACGTGTGCTCCTTTTGGTAGATTTTATTGTAATTGTATGCCATTACCTTAAATTTTCGTGAAAAATCTCTGAAAGCAGAAAAACTTTCCGAATGTAAAATATCATACGGCCGTTTGATTTTCCTACAAGAGAAATCTAACAGCTAATAATTTATGACTAGCATTCACGCTGGGCTACAGTAGAAAGACAATTCACTCTAACTGCGAGTCAATAATGGCTTTGTTAAGTAAAAACTAAATGAAACGAATTTTGTTTACTAAGCGCAATAATGAAAATACAAATAATACATTAAAAATATGTTAGTCCAATAATTCGAAATGTAGAGTTTTTTTTATTTAGTACGATAACCGACAAAAGCTTACAGTGTAAAATTTAAATGATGACGAAAAATGATGAATAATCCTAACAGAAGTGTTAAAAATTTAATAAAAATGATAAAAGAGAAACTAGAAAAATAATCAAAGTTTACCAAAATGGCTCCAAATTTATAGAAAACGATATAATTTAAATAAATTTGTACAAGAATCAAAATTATAATTGAAAAATCAAGAAATCCGATCAACAGGAGCAAAGTTGTCATATTAGGAAAAAACTTGCATGCGGTTAGTTTTATCACCTCAAAAAACATGCGTGGCAAACTACCCTATATAAGTCGATGCCAAATTGACGAAATGTATATGCAAATTTTTTTAATTATTTCTAATTTTCTCGGAAAATTTGGTGATTTTCAGTAGATTTAGGATGTCTATGGGAAAAATTTAAATATGACAAACGAAACAAGAATACAACAATCCAAAAATCTAACCTAAGAACTCAGAAAGCTTGAAATAAATGACAATTGCTGAATGAAATTGTAAAAGAAAAATATTATGATAATCAAAGAATTGATACTTAGAAAAAAGTAAAGAAATCTATATTAAACAAAGCGAAAACATAGAGAGAAAAGACATGTAAGTAGTTCAGCCTAATATTTTAAAAATAAATCTTTATTCATAATTATGATCATTGTATTATCTCTACATATTATATCATTGATGAAGTCTTATTGTTGATTGTTAAAGTCTTAGTATATTTTACGAGTATAGAAGATATGTCAGGTCCCAGCTGAGTCACTTGTAAAAAGATTTGTATCGGGACGGTCTGGGGTGAATGTTATATTAATTGATTTAAGTATTTTATTATAACAAGGAGAAATATGACGGAGAAAAAATATTATTTAACAATAATGCTAAAAATTAAAATAATAATTATCACTTGATAGTTTTGACGGGAAGATTGTCTTATCTTTTGTTTGGTTTATTCCTGTTTTAAGGATACAGTGTTATTTTTTGAAGGATTGATTGACTTTGGTTTTCTTCTATATTATTTGTAAAATTTGGTGGGTTTCTGGGTTTTGATATTTTGAAACTATGTGGTTGTTACCCAGACAACCCCATACAAATATCTTTCGCTTATCACTCGGCAGCCGTTGCTAAGCAACGTCGGAACTGTGTTCGAGTGGGTTGGTCGTCCGCAAAAAGTGAGCGCTATTGCTAATGCTATAATTGACCGAACGATCCATGGGTCCAACGAGTTGCCGATAGAAGGCCTGTGCTCGATTTCAATTTTTAGGTCCCATTATTCTCCTAACTCCTTCAAATGTTAACCTATACTCTCATGTCATTCGTTGTTATGTCCCATCTCATAGTCCTTCTTATCGTCGTCCATGTTTAGGATTACTCTATGGCCTGTACACCCATTGTTACGTTAAATATTCTCACAGTTTATCTTTTACCCTTCTCGTTATTATAACTACAATGTTCCTTATTACTATTACTAGCATTATCATTGTTACTATCATATGTATTAGCTTTATTAATTGTTACTACTATTACCTTTATTATTATTCTAATTAATATAATTACCTTTACATTTATTATTATTACTACTATTATTATTATTACTATCATTATTATCATAATTATTCTCATTATTATTACAAGTACCATGATTATTATTATTATTATCATTATTATTATTATTATTATTATTATTATTATTATTATTATTATTATTATTATTATTATTATTATTATTATTATTATTATAATTATTATTATAATTATTATTATAATTATTATCAATATTATTAACAAATCTTTGTGTAGGGATTCATCCTTATTCCTCAGCTTTAAGAAATATTTTTCTTACATAAACATTTAGCCGTAATCCATCTGTTTCCGTTTTTCGATAAAGTATTTTAATTCGAATAATTAAGTGTGTTAATTCGAAAAATTTGAGCAGCGTTCAGCCTTAATCCTACAGTTTATAAGAATATTATACTAACAATCGAACCACATTTCACTTTTGGTTTACTATTTTCTATAAGTATTTTAATCAATTTTACAGTTTTTATGGTAAGTGTTTTAACTATTTCCGAAAATTTGCGCAGCGTTCTGCCCATATTTTCCGTTTCAATTCAACATATTTTATTTACTTCGTATATATTATTTAAAAACATTATTTTTCATGATTTTGGTCGTTTGGATTAATCTTTTTCCGATGGCTATTCATTTTAACTGTTGCAACGATTTCACTATTTTCCCCGCTACCCATTCCCTCTCTTTGTCCTTAAGATCTATGTATGTTCATTTCATAGTTAATGAGTGCCCACTGGACTACTCAGTGTTAGTGATTTTTAGCCGAATGTTGTTAAATTATTTATGTAGAATTTACAGGAAATGAGTGGTGGAGGAGTAGCCAAAAGACTACTTCCCCTCCTCCCAATTTCTCATATGACGGATATTATTGACGTTTAGGCCCTGCGTTATTCACGCCGGAACCTTCACGGGCACAGGCTATTGGCAGATAAACTGCACCTACACAGCCTGAATTGTATGTCGATTTTGCTTTCTTGCGGTGATGTGGTGGCTGTGGGCCGAAAAAGAAATAGAATAAATTTTACCATATCAATTGAGTAAAAGTTTCGAGCACAAAATGGTTGGCTTTAAAATATTTATTTGGCATACATAAATTCATCCCTTCGTAGATTCGCATAGTAGCAATCATCAATTGGCATAAAATCATCTTGTCAATAATTCATAACACTTCGCAGTATCAATCAAATAAATTGGCATAAAATCATCTTGTCATTAATTCATCATACAGGTAACCCTCGATTAACACGATAGTTTGGTTCCAAGAATACTCCGTGCTAATTAAAATCGTGTTAATCGAGACCGTGTTAATTAAAGGTTTTCATCAATTTTGAAGCCGTGTAAAATCAAAACCGTGCTAAAAAATATCGTACTAGACAAGGGTGTGGCGCGATATTTTAACCGTGTTAAAGCGAAATCGTGTTATTCAAGTACCGTGTTAATCGAGGGTTACCTGTACTTCGCAGTATCAATCAAATAAATTGGCATAAAATCATCTTGTCATTAATTCATAACATCATATAAATCGATACTGTGCACTATCTGAGAGTTAACGTGTTCAGTCAAAACACTTATCAGTGTTGATTGGCTGAATGCACGGCTCTCAGCTAGTTATGCACACTAACTAGAAGTATACTAGAAAATATTTCTCTGAAAAATAAGACTGAAAATTTGTCAAAACACATCAGTATATATACCTACAATTTGGCCTTAACCTTGCGTGTTAATTTTATTGCGATTAAACAAAATTCGACCTTGAAATTATTTGTGTTATCTAAATTAAATTTTTATTAATTTCTTAATTTAAATTGGTAATTTATTTTTAACATTTTTAATTGAATTTATTCAGCCAAAAATATTTTATTTTTATTCATTTAATTCATTAAATTTTTTTTTATATAAATGATCATTTTACGGTCAATTTTCCTTGTTATTATGTTATTTTTTATGTAGATTTCGTGCGGTTCTTGATGCATTTTGTATTTATTTTATTTTACTTTTATGTTTTTGATTTTATATTTATTTATATTCTCTCAGATTTTAAAGTGTTTAGTTGGTGTTGTATATTGTATTTTAAGTTATCTTGGTGCTGGGTTTTCGTGCTGTATTACTGATGCATTTAAACAATTCTCAAGGCTATTTGTGTGCTGACCCAACAAATTTTATTATTTTAGATTCTAGTTCTTTGGTATTTAGACAACTGTAAACTAAATTACTAAAATCTCTGGTTTTTCTTTCGTTTTTAAATTTTGTTTTCATTTAATTTTCTTAATCGATTTATTTTTTCAAGTTTTAATTCTATTTCAAATTTTCTCTTCCCTATAGTATTAATTTTTTTGTATTTCATTTGTAATAAATGAAACACCCAATAAAAATCATTATGAAGACCATTACATTGATCATTATATTGCATATTTTATTATAATTTTTCATTTTTACCTTGCATATTGTTGGGCTAGAAGCCACAGTAATTAAAAATTAATCAAGAATAAATAAATAAAATTAATTGTGAAAAAATTAATTATATGGCTGTTGCACATACACATGCACATCACACAGAAAGCTAAAATAAAACAAATTAAAAGATAACAAAAATAAATAAACTTAGAAAAAGCCTACAAAGACAAGCACTAACATAATATTAAGAGTAAACTGTAAAAAAGGGGTTTTGAAAAAACCTCATCTTCTCCTTTACGTTCATCCTTGAATTTACCTAATACAGAGTTGAGTTTTTTAGAATATAAAGGATGATCAATGGGATAATTAGATGTGCATAAAATATCATCTTTAACCATTTCTGTCAAAAGAATGTCCAAGAAGAAAGAATCGGTATTCCCATCGGAAATGTTTTCTCTATACTGAAGCTCATATATTCTTAATTTAGATAAATTCAAGACAGCTTGACCAAATAACCAGGTCTATCTAAGCATATCAAGTCAGAATTTAATAAAGATTCAATTAAATCGTCATCAATTTTGATATTTTTTTGAAAGATTGGTTTGGAAGCATATGTAATAATCTACTTTTCTGTGTTACATAATCTTAAATTCATTTTTTTATTCAAGTTTTCGATGGTTTTACCGTACAAGCTATTATTTAGGAATTTTTAATAACTTTTATCTAGTGTATTTGTGCTTTCAGCTCTTAGCCCAGTGTTCGTGTCGATATACTTTTTAAAAATAGGATACTGTTTGAATCTTAAAGCTCTATTAACATTTGTTAATTTAACACCAAGAATCAAATACAACTTCAACAACCTCCAATGAATAACATAATTCATTTTTTTGGGTAATGAGTCAACAATAGCTTTTCGGCCTTAGAAACAATATGCTTCGTTTTTCCAGCAGCAATAGGAAAGTCATCCAACTTATCGTGAAGTTCAGAAGGAATTTCTTGATCTACTTCTAAAGTATATCCATAAGGCAGATTTTCAAGGTTCAAATTCAAACATTCAGATAATATACTATCAAAATCCTCAAGAACCCAACCAAATTCGCCACAAGGTAAAGATTGAAGTAAATCCCAACCGTAAAGATTATTAATATCAATATAAAGCAACTCAGTGCTTTCTTCTGTATTTACAAAGTTCTTATTTACAAAAGTAATCCCTCAAAGAATTTCCCCTTCATAGGAATTATAAATTTCTATGTCTTCCAATAGTTCAATGGGTTTTTATTATTATGCAAATTGAGTGTGTTAAAAAATTTTTATTAAAAAAATATGTCATTATTTCTCGATTTTTTGGATTATTATCCAGAACAAGTAATTTTAGATAAAATTTCGAAGACATGCAAAGATGAACATAGATTCGGCCACCAATACGCAGAACTCCAAGACATTCTTGGAATAACAAAATAATTCAAAGGCTCTAACCTATTATGTGCTATAGATTTCGCCCGAAATTGTTGAAAAAGTCAGCCAAAAGAAAACAATCGAGTTTTAAATACGCCATCATAAATTAAACCATAAAATAGTTTTAGTTGATAAAAAAGCAATTCTCGCAGAAAGATTTCAAAGAGATGTCACAAAATACCACGAGGAAGCGATTAGCCAAAATCAACGAGTTGAAGCACTGGTGCGTCGATGCAGGCGCATGGAACAGTCCTGGATGAGGCCTGAAGAAGTGGGTAAACTGAAAGCAGAAATGGATGGACTGCGTGTGAAATTAGTACAAAAAGAAGAACTGCTAAATCAGGCAATCCTAAAAATTCGAGATCAGTAAAAGAAAATTTTTTATTTTTAAAGAAAATATGTGACAGTATTTATGTAAAGTTTGAAATTGTTAAGAAAATACATGTAATTCATGAAACACGTATATTTTTATTAAGATATATGCGTTTGTTTTACCGACAAAAGGAAAAATTAAAGAAAATTTATAAGAAAATACATATAATAAGTGATCTTATTTAAATAAATTTATTTTTATTACATATTTTTTGTTAAAAATCCAATTTATATTTGATAATAAGGGACTAAATAACTTATAATCAAATATTTAAAAACCTAGGGCTAATAATAATAAAGGTAATAATAATAAAAACTTACTCTAATATAGTTAAAAAACACAATAAAAATTGGCGACAAGAGAGGACAATACGAAGTGTATGCTTTATTATTGCCAGACCAAGTTGGGTCAAAAAGGTACTTGAACATCAACGCACAAACTAAGCCTATCTTGCCAGGGGAGTTACACATTACACATTTTTATGAGCGGAAACGACAAAGCGTCATAGGCACTAAATTAATTAATATTAATTACTACCAAAATACTTATTTGCAGACTACCATGATTACAGCCGTCAACAACCAGCTTGCAAATAAAATGTAATAAAGGGTAAAGATATTATTATATTTAAAATTACAAAAAAATAATTTATCCATTTAAACTTCAACTCATCGGGATTGAATGATGGTAGCTGAAACATTATTATTATTAAGTCAAAACTTGATATATTAAATTTGCGTGGGTATACTTTTAATCAAAATAATTTGTAAAGTATTTTTCATAACTATATTTTTAAATACAAATAATAGTAAAACCATAGTTTTTAATATATATTCATTAGTCAAGTCTTTGTTAAACATGCATTGTGAATCATGGACTAACATAATCCATTTATGTTGGAAATTTGCTATATTCATAAATACATTAAAATTAATTATTATTATTATTATTAATATGATCATTATTATTATCAATTATTATTAGTGTGAGGCGTTTTATAATTTGTATTTAAATAATGGTATGATGTTGGGCATGTTTGATTGTATGTTGAAATCCTTACTTATTCATTAATTATTATTTTTTAGAAACTCCTCAAACAAATTAACGATATAATTTGTTTTAATAATATTTGTGTTTTGAGAATAAACGTGTTTTAGTTATGGATTCTATTAATACCCGTAGCTCTGTGGCTAATAATTAGTATTATCCTTATTATTATCAATTAATATTATTATTATTATAATTATTATAAAGACTTTTTTTGTGTTTCGCCTATGATTTCTTTATAAGTGACATAATATTTTCTACAAAATTTGACTATGAATCAGATTTATTTAAGGTATTTACGAATTTTCGGCACAGCCTTTTTCAAGTGAATAATTAAACCAAAACCATAAAACGAAAAAATTTATTGAAAATTTAACATAGAAAATTACAATTACATTATTAATTTACAAATCATTACAAATCAACTTATCATATTTGCATATATTTGCTTATTAATTAGCCTTATCCAAAACAATCAATTCGTTAAATTTAAATGTTCCTATTCGCTATTATATCGGGTTTTTAGTTTTACCCAAAACAATTAATTTGTCGATGTTAAATTTTCATACTCGTTGCATTGTTTGCGCCAAAACTCCCACTCACCCTCTTTTTTCATTTAACCCTTGAAAAATTGTATTAATCTTACGAGGTTTAGAGTGCCCACTGGACTTTTCGGTGTTAATTATTTAAGCATATGTGTAGAAGGTGAGTCTTTGTCGATCTTTCGGGAGATGGGCGAAAGAGAATCAGCCAAAAATCTAGTTCACGAGCTTTTCACTGTCCCTATACTACTTCATTAATTTACGTTTTGGTCCGTCGTTACCTACGACTGGACCTTCACGTGCACAAGTGATAGGCAGAGGAACCGCACTTACGCAACCTGATGGTGTGTCTGATTTTACTGACTTGTAGTATGTTCGGTTGTGGGCTGGAAAAATTTTGCCAAGAAGAAAAATAAGATGGTTTTGTATCAAATACATATAATTAGGCATAAGACAATTCATGGTACATCATATAAAAATCATATTCCAAGAGGGTACTCCCAAGTAGTTACTTAGATGAAGTTTGCTTGATGCGTGTCGTGGAAAAACTTTCAACCGATTGATCCTCACAACAAATAAAATTAGTGTTCCTTCCCAGAAAAGGGATTTCTTGCCAAAAAATATTGATTAATTCACTGAAAAATGATTGCTCACGAAAGTGATTATGATGTTTTATGCAAAACTGAATCGGCATATATAACTATTCTGTGACCCTAACCTTGCATGTTCTTTTTGATGCGTTAAAACAAAATTTGGCCTTGGGTTATTTGTACTAACTAATTCTTTTATTTTTATTATCTTTTGATTGACAAATTATTTCTTTTATTTTTTAATCCAAATATTTCGGCTTGGCTTATTTTCCTTAAAATAATTTTATTCACTGGTTTTTCTAATTTATCAATTGCGGTCAAATTATCTTGTTAATCTGTTACTTTTATATAAATTTCGTGCGCTTCTTGATGCGCTTTGTGTTTATTTAGTTTTACTTTTTTGTTTTTGATTATGTATTCTAATTATGTCTTTCTTGGTTTAATTGATGTTCCTAGGTTTGATTTTAAATCTGTGATGTTGTGTTTGATTGTTATTTCCGATTCATTTAAACAAAAATCAATCTTGGCCCAACACATTTTATTAATTCTTTTCAATCATTTGATAATTCAAACTATAATTAATTCATTTATTACAGAATCATGGTCTTTCGTTTGTTAATTCAACCAAAATATAAGCTCTTTTGTTTTATGATCAATTTGTTCTGAAGGAATTATGGTCTTTTGTTTGTTAATGCAACCATAATTTAAGGTCTTTTGTTTATTTTACCACGATGGATTTCCAATTTAAAATGTTTATAATTATGCATTATAATGCTTTATTTATTTAATTTTATTTTAAGTTAATATTTTAAGTGATGTCCAATAATGAATATTAAAAACTTTGTTTTAATATTACACTTTTTGAATTAAATAAATTGTTATATAAATTATGACTTTTGAAGAGATTGTATCTGGTGACCATGCCGAAAAAATCGAACCGATTCATGCGGTAACAAGAATTCAGAATCGGAAGCTGATTATGTAATCTTTGCCTAAACAGGCAAAAGACATTTTAAACTTTAATGTCAGAAGATTTGGCGGCCGAAGCATGATGAAGCAGATCAATGGCTCAAGGACATTGAAGATTGGATGCTACTTAATGATTTGAATTTAGTAAGTATTTTTGACTTACTTTTATCTGTAGAGGCGTCTATCCTTTGGAAAGAATTTAAAGACATCTCCACAACTAGTGAAAATGCTCGTGAATGGTTTAACGACACATTTACAAAAAAAAGTCGGATAAAATTTGTGAATTATCATTAGTGAGACAAAATCACAATGCAAGATTCGTTACATTTTAAATTCGAGTAAAGAAACTTGTTGACGAAGTTTGTGACCGTGGAATTTCAAAGGAAAACATCTTCAAACTGATTCTATGCAACAGAGTTCGGAACTACCGTTTCAAAGAAAACATATCGACGAAGGCCAATATTACAAGAGAAAAAATTAGAAATTTAGCAAAGGTATATGAGACAGGAGAAGTTTACGATACGAAAAAACGATCTGAAGAAGTCCAAGCAGTAGTTAAATTGACTTATGCAAACTTTACTCAAGATAAACAGAAGCAATGGATTCAAAAATCTTTTAATAACATAATATATCCAAATCATCAAATAGCAATAACTTACAAAAGTAGAAATGAAAGAAACGAAAGACAATTTGATAAAGTGAAACCAGTGGCAGAACAATATAATGAGAGGACAACTAAGAAGCGTAGACCACCACCTTTAGTTTCAATGAAACATATCGCGCGGAAAATTTATAATAGATGTTGTGGTTAACCAGAACCAGTAGAAAAGAGGTTAAAACCTGGTCAATGCTTTTGTTGTGAACAAAATGACCATATGCGATTTTAATGCCCATTGAAGGACAAGTGCTTAATATGCGGTAAGGAAAGTCATTCATTTAGAAGTTGCAATTTGTTAGTGAAATCAAGAAGTAGTACTCAAAGGCTAGAACGAAGAGTTTATTGTATACACGAAGAAAACGATGATAAATCAGATGAATTGATAGAACCACTCATTCATAATGTTAACACGAAAAAAACATCACAAGAAGACCCTGTTGCTTACATTTCTTCATTAGGGTCGAGACAGTAGATGAGTTTAAAAAACAAAATGTTGAAAAGAAGGATGTGATGTTTAAGAAGGATGATGACAAAAAGTAGATTATAATGGAAATAAATGGATTTCAGGTAGATGTACTATGGGATTCAGGAGCTTCAATCAGTGTTATGAGTGAGAAATGTTAGAGAATGATTGGCAGTCCAATATTGATGGACAGTAGAATACAGTTGCGTGAAGTATTTTCAAAAGAAGATGAGAAACTTCTCAGAAGCGTTAAAATCTTTGCAAAATGGAACAAAAATTGTTGTGAATTGAAATATTGCTATTATTAGGAAAATTCATTCACATTTCTTAGGAGGAGTAGACACCATGAAAATATTTGGCATGGAGCTTAAGGAAGTCAATAATATTGAATCCTCGTTAGTTAACAAGAGATTTACAGATTCCGATCGGATAAAAAATACGTTATTGACACTCAAGTTGGACAAGAATTCGAAGTTGGGTACTTTAATATCTCAGTATAGCAACATTTTTATGGTATCCAGATTTGACTTAGGTCATACAAAAGTAATAACACATGAAATAAAAACTTCAGGTCTTCCAATTTTACAAAATCCCAGAACACAATCCATGAATTTAGAAGGCAAAGTTGAAGAGTTAGTACAGAATTTATTAGAAGCTGGAGTTGTGAGGAAATGTCAAAGTCCGTGGAACACACCATTAGTAATAGTTGGAAAATCAGATGGCTCTTTAAGAATGTGTCTAGATTTCAGGTTATTAAATTCGGTTACAGAAAAGTTTTCATTTCCTATTCCAGACATGCAATTATTATTGGATTTTTTAGGTAAGTCAAAGATATTTTCTTCCATTGACTTAGGACAGGCCTATTATCAATTAGAGTTCAATGAAAATTCGCAAATCAAGGCGGAATTTAGTGCGAAAGAAGGACAATTCTGTTTCAATAGGTTACCATTTGGTTTGTCAACAGCTCCTGCCACTTTTCAGAAACTGATGCATCAGATATTGGAAGGATTAGTTTTCAAAGGAGTGGTTGTGTACCTTGATGACATTTTAATATATGCTGAAAATTAGGAAACTCATGATAAACTCATATTTAAGTATTCACACACATTAGATTCCGTGTTGAAATTAATCCATAGAAATGTGCGTTCAATAAAAGTGTATTAAATTTTATTGGTCATACAGTGAGTGAAAAGGGAATTCAAACAAATAAAAGAAAGATTTCAGAAATTGAAAATGCAACTGAGCCAAAGAGTACTACAGAATTGAGATCATTCCTAGGTTTAAAAAATTATTATCGAAGATTTATCAAGAATTATTCAATAATAGCAGCCCCTCTGTACGACGCAACGACAGGTAATGACAAAATGATTGTTTGGACTGAAGAATGTAGGAAAAGTTTTATCAATTTAAAGAAACTCTTATGCGAAGCACCAATATTAGAATATCCAAGGGCAGATCGACTATTTATCATTGATACGGATGCTAGTTTTGGAGCCATATGTGCAGTTTTATCTCAGATTAAGGAAGACGGTACTTAAGGAGTGATAGCGTATAGTTCAAGACATTTGACAAAGCATGAAATGGGATATTGTGTGGCTAGAAAAGAGTTGTTGGATTTTAACGAATTTATTGTACATTTTAGACAATATTTATATGGGAGAAGATTTGTAGCCAGAACGGATCACAACAAAAAACCAATTTCCACAATTACAGACATAGATGGCAAATTTATCCGAATACGATTTTGCGTTACAATATAGAAAGGGAGAAGAACATGGAAATGCTGATGGTATGTCTCGTTTAAATAATACCATATGCTCTCATTGTCAGATGGAACACAAAGATGCCAAAGAGGCAAAATGTAGAACTCGGTACATAAATAGTTTACAAGGAAGTTCAAATATTATGAAAATTATTAAACAGAAGCAAAACGAAGACAGAGTTACTTCAGAAATCATATCACATCTTAATGGAAATAAGGCTCACATATCTTATGAAACAATCAGTAGC